>NDGN011384944.1:0-16383 GCA_002564285.1 Tympanoctomys barrerae | reverse complement strand
TGAACTCAGGCCCTTGGGCTTGCCAGGGAAGCGCTTATTCCACTGAGCCATCTCCCCAGCCCACCAGTTTTATTTTTAAAGAGAATAAAAAATGTTAAAAAAAATCATTAGAAATGTTACACAATTTCACTAAACAAAAGAATAGAAATTCAACAATGGTTATATTGCATAATGTTGTCTTCAGATTAGTTGTTTAGATTACCAGATATAAGCATGAAAATTGATTAAAAAAGTTTTAAGAAATTAAAAATGAGAAGAAAGAAACGTTAACTGCTCCTTTCAGTAGGCCAGTAGAAATTGGCAGTACAGTCATACAAGCTATACTGTATATATACATAAATGTGCATTTTTCTCTTCCTTTTTTAGTCTTTTACCCACCTCAGTTATTCTTTCTCTTTAAACAGATTCTTTCCCTTTCACAGTATCTATTGTCCCTTTCAAATTTTATTTACTTTTTCAGGTTCTTACACTAGTGAGACAATACAATGTTTGCACATGTGGGTCTGATTTATTTAAGTTATAAGGATGGTCTTTTGTTGCATCCATTTACCTATAAAAGACTCCAGTTTATCTTTTTTTTTAATAGCCAAGTAAATACTCCACTTTTTGTAAAAATACCACAACTTTTTATCCATGCTTCAGCTGATGAGCATTTGGGGTGTTTCCAAGACACAGCTATGACCATTGCGCATGGATGCGCATATATCGCTGTGGCATGTTTTAACTTTTTATAACTAGAAATTTTATTTTTTACTTTGTTGTTAAATTTTTATGAAACAAATTCTTTCAGTTTTTAATTATGTCATTTTTAGATCTTATTCTATTTTCTCTCTACAAGTTTGGAAGTCATATTTTTGTTTGTACTTGTAGGGTTAGTTATACGTTTAAGTATCTATATAGAATGCAAAGCTGAGAGTTAGTATCTTTATTACTTTCCTGAATGATATTAGAACTTGAGAATACTTTAACGAATTTTATATATTTTCCTTCTCTAGGATTATTTTACTTCTTTGAGTTTTTCTTATACAATCAATGTTTGTTTATATTCACCTACAGTTTCCTTTTTGGATCTCAGAATCTGCCTCTAAGGTAATTTTTCTCCTTCAAAGTATCTTCTTTTAGGCCGGGGAGATGGCTTAGTGGAATAAGCGCTTCCCTGGCAAGCGCAAGGACCTCAGTTCAATCCCTGGTTCCACTAAAAATAAATAAATAAATAAATAAAAATTTAAAAAGAGTATCTTCTTTTAAGATTCATTGAATGAGGTTCTACTGGATGTAAATTCTATTGGCTCTTATTCTCCAAAAAATATTTTTTTACTCTCATTTGTCAACTATAATTTTGTTGGTATGTGACAATAGTTTGAAAATATTTTTTTCTAAGATTTTTAAAGAAGTGGCTGAGAATTTATCTCAGTAGCTTAGCTCCTGAGGTTCTGAGTTCAATTCCCTATTATACCCCCTCTCACCCCTGCTGCCACAAAAAAAAAAAAAAAAGATTTTAATGATGTGATTCTAGTGTAGATTAGCTTCTATGCAGGATGCGGTGAAGGAAACTCTTAACTTGACTGTAAGTCCTCTAAAAGTAATTTTTCTTTTTCATTGGGATGCTTTTCTGGTTTTATTTTTGTCTTTGGTGTTCTATAGTTTCATTTGACATCTTGACCTTTAAATTTCTGCTTTTCAAACCATCGATGGGATTTTAGAATCTGAAGACTTTATTTTGTCATTAATTTTGGAAGCTGCTCAGTTTGTTAGTTTTCCCAGGATTCCCTTCTCTTCATCCTCTCAGTTCTCTTCTTACGGAAATATAATTAAAGATGCGTCAGATATTTTCATCCTTTTCCAACCAGACAGAGACTGAGGAGGTTTCTTCAAAGAGGAGATGGCAACATTAACTCATCCCACCCATGGAGTAGGTTGTAAGTTCATGAACTTAGTCACAGAAGACAATTTCAGGACATGTCAGTGAGAGGCACAAGCAGATTTATTAGGCAGAGTAAAAGAAGAACACACACGCACAGAAAATAGAATGTGGGTGCCGAAGGGTGGAGTACATTATGGTCTTGAGCTGGAAGTATTTATGTGTTTTGGGCAGTAGTCTCAAGACAGATGATCTAGGCTGTGTGTTTCTGGTGTCTGGCCAGCTACCTTTAGTGGGTTAGGTTAGAATGCAGGCCATTTCCATGTTTGAGGTTTAGTAATATGGTATGCAATTAATATCGCTATTTCCTTGATGGTAGAAGCCTGTGGAATTTGTGAATTGCAGAATAGCACAATTTATAGTAAAAACACAGGCCTAATTTACAGGTTCTTGTATCTTCAAAAGTCTATTTCATTTTTTTTATAGAATTAATTTCCTAGAATGGGAAAGAAAAGCAGTATAGCCTCGGGTAAGTTTATGTTTCTGAAGCTATAATTTTCTTAAAAGTACAATTTTGTGATCTCACTACCATATGCCTTGAATTTTTAAAAATATTTTTATTTCTCTCTATACTAAATTTTATATAATTTCTTCTGATTTATCTTTCAGTTTATCATTCTGCTGCATTTATGTTTATTAAGATGTTTGATTTGTCCTTTGGATTTGAAATTATTTTATTTTCCATTTTGTAAAAGTTCTATTTAACCATTTGGCAAATCAATGTGATCAATTTTGTTACTCTCTTTCTCCATAGAAATATTGCCATTACTATTTTTTATTCTTTAAACATAAACCATATAGTTCTTTTATATTGTTTGTCTGGTTATTCCAGAATCTGTGGGCTTTATGAAGCTGATTTCAGTTTTCATTGTTGTTTTGGACAACTATTCATAAATCTATACTTTTCTATGTACTAAACACACACACACACACACACACACACATACACACACACACACACAGTGTCAGTTACTTTTCTCTCACTGGGACAAATATCTGATACCCCAAGGTAAGGAAGGAAAGGTTAAGCTCACAGTTAGGGTAGGCTTCAGTCCATACTCGGCTGGCTCCAAGGCAGAGAGGCACTTGGCAGAGGGCAGCCATTCATGACAGTGGAAAACAGCAAACAGCAAAAGAGAGGAGTAGTAGTAACAATGGATAGAAAATAAGTCTGTCTTCCTTATGTTGCATTCAGGCTATCTGCCCCAGGCTGGGTGTAGTACTCATACCTATAATCCCAGAACCGGATCATGAATTAATCACAAACTCTAGAAGTATACTCCATAACTGCATGAGGCTTTGGGGAGACAACTAGACTGAAACAGTAGTGCGCACACACACACACACACACACACACACACACACACATTTTTTTTCTCTCCCTCTTGTGAGCTCATGTTTCTAGGAATTTTATCTGACAAATTCTCTGGGGTATGAGTTTAAAGTGGAGATTTGGTTACTTTTCCGCTTTTGGGTAATATTGCCCGTAGCTATTTTAACCAGTTTATACAATATGCCAGCAGAATATTTTCTGGCACCAAATTTGCCTTAGGGCAGACTTGTGATTTTCGACCTCAAGTGAATCATTTTCTTTCTTTCTAGTATTTGATTTTTCTAACTCATTTAAAGACACACATACACTTCATTGTTTTCCTCTACAGACAGGGTAGGGGTGGATCAGATAGAGAGAAGTCAATTAAAGTTGTAAAAGTGTACAATCAGTGCTATAAATTATTAAGTTGTAAAACAAGTTAACTTTTTTCTTCAAAATAAAATTTATCAAGACTGATTAAGCCAAAAAGAAAATCAGTATAAACCAAAAAGTATGAAGGAAATTGAAAATAGTCAATACATTATTTTAAAAAATTCAAAACAAAAAATTTAGGACCTGGTTGCTTTACTTGTGATTTCTTTCAAACTATTTCAAGCTCATACAATGTTGATTTTAGCCACACACATCATATTTACAGACAATTTTTCCATATTATATTAAAATTCATAAATGACCATCTATCTACTATAAGAGTATGTACAATGAAGTAAAACACAACAATTTCAATAAGCACTTACACAGTGCTAACTAATGAGGAAACAAAAGACACGAACAAAGGAAATTTCACCTAAATGAGATAGGATTTCTTCTTTATTCTGATTGGTTTTCTTATGGTTTAGATCTAAAATGTCTCCCCAAAGCCTCACATTTTTGGAGGAGGATTGGATCCTGGGGACATTATTCTCATCAGTGGAAAATGTTGGGATCTGTGGCATGGGCAGAAAAGGGGAGTAGGAGAGGTGTGACCTGGAAGGGTACGCTCTTGTCCCACCTCTTCCCCTTCTCTGCTTCCTGGATGTCCCATGATGTGTGTGGAATTCCATCACCTTGCCCTTGCCCCACACCTTTTTGCCTTCTGAGGACAACCAGCTATAGGCTAAATCTTTTGAAAACCATGGGTCAATATAAACCTCTTCTCCTTTAAGTGGTGGGTATCAGGAAGTTTACTCCAGTGACAGTTAAGTGACTGGCATATAATACTGGTACCAGATACAATGGCATATATACCATTGGCTGGCTGCTTTTAGCTTGATTTATAGTGAGAACTGTTGGCAAAAGGCAGAGTAGAAATATTTGAAAAACTTACATTTTGGGCCTGAAAGGAACTCTGTAAAGTTGAGGCCAAGGGAGGTATGGCTGCTAAAGAAATCAGCATGATTAAAACAAAACCAAGTACTTTGTACACAGACAAGAAGAAAGATGCCTTGAGGGCACCTCAGGAATCAGCTAGATTCCACCCACTGCAGATTCAAGGGTATAAAAGTAAACTTCATTTGAGAGCTCAGAGCCTCTGCTCAAGAAAAGTCACTTAAAGAATTTATTTCATATGCCCAGTCAGCCAGGTGCTAAGATGTCTTGCAGCCATGGTGCAAGGGCGCCTTGTAGCTATTCTTGCTGGTCAAAGATGTTGGCATTGTTGGTGTAGTGCTGGTTTTATAAACATGAAAAAGGCAAGACTTAGGAAATTAGGAGTTAACTGAGGCTCCCATCAGATTTCATCAGAAGGTTTGGGACCCCAAGGAATGTGCCTTCAAGAGTGTAGTGGTACACGAAGCTGTGAGAGTGAAGCCAAAAGTACACTGGGGACTCCAGAAAGTACAAGATGCCAAGGAGGAAAAGTGCTGCAGGCAGGGAGCAGTTAGTGCAAGAGAGCGGCCATGGCAGTTGCACCTAGCAAGGCTATCAAGGTGGGGCTGGCCAAGCCTTTTGGAGTTAACATCTAATCACAACCTGCCCTGAGTGATGGGTATGAAGCTGCAGCATTTAATGTTTGTCTTACTGAATTGTGGTCTTGCTTTGGTCTCATTCCTTTCCATCCTCTTGCTTCTTCTTTTTAGAATGAGAATGCTTTAGAATGAGAATGTATGTTGGAAGTATTTAGGTTTCTTTTTTATTTTCAGAGGTTGTCCTGAATTTCAGAGGAGTCTTTGGAGTTTTCTGCAATGCTGGAACTGCTAAGACTCTGTTGAGTCTTAGAGACAGACTAAACATATTTTGCATAATGAGATGGACATGAAGTATTTTTTTGGGGGGGTGGTGGTCAGGAAAGGAATGTTACAGTTTAGATCTAAAATGTGCCTCCAAAGTCTCATGTGTTTGGAAAGAGGTTGGATCATAAGAGCATTATACTTGTCAGTAGAGTAATCTGGTGATGAGTTCATACCTAAATGTGCTGTGAGAAGGTGAAAGCCTGGTCAGAGAAGAGAAGTCACCAGAGGGGTGACCTGCAAGGGTGTAATCTTGTTCTAATTCCCACTACCACTCCAGGGCCATGACATGAGTGGCATTGCTCCACTAAGCCCTTCCACCATGCCATTCTGCTTTGTAGCCAACTGATCAGGGACTAAGTCCTCTGAAAACCCATAAGCCAAAACAAACCCCTTCTTTAAATTGCAAGTATTGGGGCCCGGGAGATAGCAAGTGCTTGCCTGGCAAGTGCAGGGTCCTGAGTTCAATCCTTGGTACTGTAAAAATAAAAATAAAAATAAAATAAAAATAAATAAATAAATTGCGAGTATTGAGTATTGTGTCCTAGTGACTGGAAAATTACTAGTACAGATTTTACTGTACTTTACAATATAATAATACAGATTTTCTGGTGGATATGATAATAGATTGTTCTGGTTGATACAATAAAATAAAAACTGGAAAGAATATGTATAATTTTAGGGAAGAAAAATAAGCTGATCCAAAGCAATACAAAGCATCTAAAATTCATCAAATTTAAAAGTGTTACTGCTTTCTGTATATATCAATAATAACTAGTAAAAGTTCTTAATTCATTGTCTATGATTGTTTGAATATCACTAATGATTTCAAAAGAAAAGAGAACAAGAATATTAAAATGCCATTTGGAAAAATCACTGAATGGAGATTTACTTTGTTATATATTTACATGAATTAAATGAATTATACTGCTTCAGAAATTCAAATAATTTAGTACTGTTTAATAAAAATAGTGAAACAATACTTATCAGTGAAAATGTCCTAAACCATAATGAGTATTTAATGTAGGCTAATAGGAACTTAAAGCAATGGGGAAAGAATGTACTTCAATATTGGTTACAAAAGTGGAGACATAGAAAAACTACTAAGTTAGAGCCAAATTTCTCACTATTTCTGATTTCCCACTTGTCTAATCATATGAGGGGGTACATTCTTAGGTTGTAAGGCATTTCTGCTCCCAGTTATTCTTTCCTAGTTTTGCACTAAATGCTCAAATTCATCAAGACTCTTTTTAACATGAAAATACTGGTATCTTTCCATCTCATAAGTTTTATTTTTGTCATTATCCACTGAGGGACAGCAGTTGGGGTCCCCAAAGACCATCTCTAAATTCCATCTCTGAAAGAGAGAAAGAGAACTAAAGGAATATAAGAGTACAGATATCACAGTTATAGATCAAGAATGACAAGAAATGAGAGAAAACATTTCTTCAATAAAGTAGTCAATAAATCAGTGTGTGGGTGTCTGATGCAGTGTTTGGTGCCATGATACATATGACTGAGGTAGTTCTGGAGTGTACATATTATTGAGAAAGATGAAGTTCATGTAAATTAGTTATACAACTATTATCCACTGAATGGAATAGCCAACAGTGGTGTGTGTAACTGAAGTCTAGAAAACAGATTATGTGAGACCAACTGAACAAGAAGCTGAGGACCACACAGTTTGAGGCCGAGCAGTTTGGTGGTAAATTTCCCTCTTCCCACTTCATGTGGTATTGGGTCAAATATCTTTGTCTTCTAGTCACCAGAATTCTTAGTAACAATTCAGTTCTGTGATATGGCTCTGGGGGCCCTGCAACAACTATAACGGGGAGAAAGCCAATTACAGCAGTAAATGCAACATGAAATCGAACTCCTATTTGATGATGAGAGAAAAGCAGCCGAGAGAGAAGGAAAAAGGGTGGGTAGAGGAAGGGGAGACGGAGAAAGATACACACGGAGATCTCTCTTTCCCCTTCTTTGGTTTTCTAGGACAGCCAAATCAAACAAGCATATAGCATTGTGCCTTAGGCATTCCACCTCCTTGGCAGCCTGTCTGCAGTTCTGTGTGTCTACTACTGGCTCAGAATCAAAAACTAAGACTCACTATTGAAAGGGACTACCTTCACAGTTTATTTGCTTTTTAAAAAAATCTCAACCAAAGATCTTATATATTAGTTACGGAAGCCAAAATTTAGCTATATGAATCCTACTCACATCTCCAGGACAACTTCATTGCCTTCAATTGTACCTACTGTAGGGAATTTTATAGGAAAAATTTATACTCATTCAACACAATTTAATTATTTTAACTAAACAGCAGTTAAAATAAATTTACACTAAAGTACTAGAAATGCACACTTCTAAATTGTTGGCATGGACAATGCGCAGAGAAAAGATGGCAATCCTTCCCTTTACTTATTTTCGTCCTATCAACTTTAAAGAGAAATAATTTTTAATTTCCTTCTACATTGCTTCCCTGGAGATAGGGAGCTATATTAATTGATAAGAGCAATTACTCTAAAATGGTTGAGAAGTTTGAGCAAACAGCCTCATTTGGGGGAAGAAGGTAACAGTATCTATAGAAGTGACAGAAGATGATAATCAGTTTAAAAAAGATTTAGGAAGACAGGCCAATGAGGAATTAGATCTTGTTAGCAATTAGGTATCTAAGTTACCCAACAAGCCCCTACTTCACAATTTAAAAGTGAAATAGCTATTAAAAGGAGGGGAATGATAGGGTGGAAATAGCTCTCTTTTTAATGAAAGGGAGTATAATTCAAATTTAAACATCATTTCCCCCTTTCCTGTAGAAGGTTAAGCCTAAATTTGACTAACAAACTGTGATGAACTACATAAAATTGACAATTTTGAATTGCTACTGCTATCCAAAAGAAACAAGATATGTTTCACTGAGTTATAAACAAGTTAGATCCTTTCTTCCATCCTGTCCAGTGTTTGAGGGATGCAAGTGGAACTTTGGATCTTGAACCAATCATAAGCTCTAGAAACCCATCCCATGCTATGTGAGGCTTTTGGGGACATCTGGACACAAACTGTAACAGATATAAATAAGTGAGATTCCAAAATTATACTTTCTCAAATAGCATATCAGAAAGCTCTTGTTTCTCCATATTTTTTACCAATGATGCTTTATTTTCACTAATTTGGTAGGTTGAACTGTATCTTATTTTTAGTTTTTGATTGTTTTACATGTTTTTTAAACACATATAAGTTCATTTTCCCCCCAGAGGTTTTTCATTTTTCTTATTCTTCTAGTGACAATAATGCCAGTCTTAGGATTGTTCTGCTGATTAAATCCATGTAAAATCGGAAGGTCAGGGTTTGGCACACAGTAGATGTTCATCAAGTGAAAACCTATCTATCAAGCCTGATTCACTTTATTCTGGAGGATTAAAGTTTCTGAAATTGTATCATGCCTTCATTGATGGAAAGTTTAAATCTCACAAAATGATGCAAGCATGAGGAAGATGCTCCTTGGGTGCATAGTATTTATGACATTATATAAAATCATGTGTTTACTATCTTCTCTCTTGACTATGAATTTATGGATCATGTCTCCTGTATTTAGATATGAGAGTTGTTTTACCTTTCTTTTTTTACTTGTGCTTTTACTTGTTTTACCTTTCTATTTCCCCCTTGAAATACTGATTTTATGGAACTGAAGTCATTTCAGCCATGGGGAATGAAATGCAATCTAAATCTACCTACAGCTCAATCAAATCTAACGCTGATGAGATCCAATCTTTTAAAAAATAATCTGCCATATGCCTCTTTAGTTTCAAGTTCACTGAGTTCATGTCTCTTGTCCCCAGAGGAAGAAATTACAACTGGTTAACCACAACTGAGCATATTTATTTAACTAATTAACAAATTAATTAATCTGAGTTATAAATGATAAAACTTTTAACAACTTAGAGAAATATAGCAAAAGCCTTAAAAATCAGCTTTAAATTTTCCTCTTAAACTGATTTTAGACCGTAAAAATATTAAAAATACCTCTTAAATTTTTAAGTCACATTAGCAGGGAATCTAACTTATTAACCTGGGACATATGTTTTTATAATAAAAAATACAGTGAAAATTTGGCACACTGTATTTTTAAAAATTTTAAAAAAATTATTGGCACAATTTAGATATAGCAATGATAACCTTCATCTTATGGAATTTGTACCTGTCCTGGTATATCCTGATTTTGTCCCCATTCTTCTCCTCTCACATCCACCCCTCTTCACTTTCGCCTTTTTTTTTTTTTTGTATTTTAGGGAAGGGTCTGCAGGGTGTTCAGGGTCTCACTACTAGATTGGACTCCTAGTGATCCACCTATTTACAGCCTCCTAAGAGCTGAGATTACAGGCACATGACACCACATCCAGTCTTCCTATTTACACAAGCTTTGTTTCCATTTTTCCTTCTAATCTCTTTTTTTCTCCTTTTCCTTCCATCCCTTGTTCTTCTCCTCATTTGAACACTGACCCTTCTGAATTTTCTTTTCCTGCACATTTCGGATGACTCACCTAAGCAATTTTTAAACGTAGGCACCAAATTTTATATTCTTTATTCAAATGTGATAAAAACCTACTCCATTAGGTACACTAGTTCATCAGATAAAATGCCACATTAAAAATAGAAAGCAAGTAGAATATTATGGTAATGCAGGTTGAATGTGATCAAAACAACTTAGTCTGGGCCTTGCTAGTACAGAACAGGTTGACCAGCAAAACCTTAATGCCAAGCAAAACCTTCCAGTGGGTTGATTTTTTTTTTTTCTGTGTTTAGGATAGGATCTATAAGGGTCTACAGGGTCTCACTATGTAGACTGGACTCATAATGATCCTCCTGTTTTCAGCCTTCCAAGGGCTGGGATTACAGGTGTGTGCCATCACATCCAGTCTCAGTTGCCCTCTCAGCATGCCCCAGCTGTGGGGCTGGCACAGCAATCTGGGGATTGAACCGTGACTGCTGTGCTCTGCCTAAGCAGGCACTTTAATCTGCTGAGCTATCTGGCCCGCCTCTGTAGGTTGATTTTTTAGTGATGAAAAATTACTTGAAAACATAAGCTCTCTATAAAGCTAGGATAGTGTTACTCAGTGTTTTTGCTTTAACTGTTAAGTTTTAGAAATGCTATTTTACAGTTCTAATAACTACTCTAGAATGTAGCAAATAGTAACAAATAATCATGTTTGTTAAATATGGTACTTGGACGTATATATTCCCAGCACCTAGGGCTGATGGGTAGTTGAGGCAAGCTGTCCTCTACCTACTAAATAAATAGGTCAGCAGCATTAGACAGAGCTGAGGCTCATCAGAATCTGACAGTACCAGATACTCATAGCTGAACTACTACAGTCCTGGTTTTATATATGACCCTAGGAAACTTTCTCATCACTGAGCTGGATAGATTAGCTTTTCAAGAATTCAGATGCTTTTTTGTTTCTTCACTTCTTTTAGTCTTTTTGACTTGTTTACTCTAGGCCTGTGAGTACTAGTAGACCTGTAAATGTACACATTTTCCATTTTAAATAAAGGAGGGGAAGTTTAAACACTAAGGCACATGTATATTTGTAATCCTTGTTTACATATGTTTGCTACACATGTTTGGATATTTATGTTTAACAAAACACACAGATATCCTATAAACAACCTCTGTATAAGATAACCATTTTCACAGGCATTTAGTTAAATATAAACAAGTGTGAAAAACCCACATGATGAGTAGATAATAAAATGAGGATTCTAAAGTTCATACTTTAGAACATGTTTTTCCAATAGCTGTACTGTAAGTCAATGTATACAAATTTACAAAATAATCTTTAAGTAAGCAATGGAAACTTGTTCACAGAAGAATGCTCTGTCTTCTCTAGCCAGAAGAACAAGTAAATGATAACATTCACCAGTAATCCAAACTACTTAAATTATAAACACATTGTTTACTTCCACAATACCTATGAGTACTGGATAGAGACTAGCAAAAGGTCTGAGGGATGGCAATATTTTCCTACTGATTCTAGGGGCATCTGCAAGTCTTAACAGTGAAGAAGTAAGTCCAAAATTTTGTCTCCAGTTTTGTCAGAAGATAAGACTGCATAAAAGACAAGATGGTAGATAGAAATGGCCAATTTACATATAGGGGTGAGAGATGTCAGGTACAGCTGGGCCTGGGGAAGGGCATTTGGAGTATTCCTAGTTTTAGAAAGGAAAAATCACACCCCCCCCCCACAGCCTACACAAAATCACAATAAGCACAGACTCCTGTTGTAGTTCATCCTTCTTCACATTCCTTAGGTTCTTCCTTCCATTTACATGTATCAGAAATGGATCTGGCTTTGTGAGAAAGATGTCTCTGGAGGCATACGTTCAGGCCAGCTACAAAGGTAAACATAAACCTCAGGACACTGATTTCAAATTAGAGAACTGTTTCCACCCCAGATGATGGAGCAAATATGGTCTCAGAGTTTATAACTGTCCCTTTAAAGCAAGATAATTTTTATGTTATCATAATTCATTCTGCTAAAGACCAGCTAGGATTAGTGTGGCCAGATGAAAAGATAGTGTCTCACTGAAATAACACTATTTCAACTCTATGAATTTTTCATTGCATAGAATTTAAAATATTTATTTCAAATATTTTGAAAAAAATTAAAATCATTTAGAAAAAATGAATATTGAGATTTTGCTTATAAGGAATCCTAACTTTTATACCTAGCTCCATGGCTAGAGTACAACAAATATTTATTAAATGTATAAGCAATGAATTACTTATATAAACCTAAATAATTTGGGGGAGGGCAAAGAGAGCTGGCACACATTCCTTTCTTTGTAAATTTTTGGAATCTGATATTTAGCTTTAAAAGAAATGTGCCATATAATTTTTTGAAAATGAATGAACCTTAAAGGATACTTGCTAAGGTCCGGCAAGATAGCTCAGTGGTCTAAAGGGCCTCCTTAGGGAACCTTAGGCAAGATCAGGGGACTGTGGCTCCATTCCCAGGACCACATGCTATGCCAGCCACACCCTCAGGGTGGGCTGAGCCAGCTCCTCCACCCCCCCGCAAAAAGAATACATGCTAAATTCATGGTCATAATATAAATTTTTTTAAAAATAAGCATTTGTCCTACTAAACACTGAAGGTACGAGGGAAGCATGAAAGTATGATGCTTATAATCACATAGTGAGATATGAATGTAAGTGACATTAATTAAAGATGAAAGCTTTCTTTAAAATGTATAAGCTAGAGTATGTCAAACTATGGCAAATATAATACCATTCAATAGCCCTTCTGTTTAATATTAGGAAATGTCTTTGGCAGAGATACTTCATACTCACCACATTTTCCACGTACTCCTTTTTTTTTTTTGAGGAACCAGGGATTGAACTCAGGCCCTTGCACTTGCCAGGGCCAGGGAAGCACTTATTCTACTGAGGCATCTTCCCGGCCCCCTTTCCATGTACTCCTTGAGAGGTCCTTGGCAGCAAAGTTGGAGCCAGGTACTGAATGGTTCTGGTCAGTGCATTAGGAGAGGAAGTGAAGCATGCCACATCTAGGCCCAGGCTGTTCAATGTGGCCATGCCTCCTGATTTTCTCTCTTACCTTATTTCAGATGGTGAAGCTACCTGCTGAATGAAGTAGAGCAGCTAGCCTGTATCTGAATATGTAAGCCTCAATGTGCCAACTGTGAGTGCCAGTGTAGCACTGAATTGAGGGCATGATTATTAATTACAACGTGCAAGCACATTGAAGTACAGAATTTATGAAGTTATATATCTTGGGAATGAATGGAATACAAGAAAAGCATCTCATATTTCATAGTTGAGATATCCAAATTATCGTTTGTTTTTCCCTCTCTCAGGTTTTGATCAGGCACCAATCTATTATTCACTAAATAACCTTTTTTTCTTTTTTGGCAGAACTGGAGATTGAATTCAGGCCCTTGTGCTTGCCGGGGAAACCATTTTATTGAGAACTTACTGTATGTTAGGTACCATGCCAAATGCTGATCATGCAAGGATAAGCAAGGAAAATTCAATTTATCTTACAATCTGTAGGTGAAATAGACACTGCACAAATGATCATATGAATTGATGTATAGTTATTGAAAATATAATATGCTATACAAGAGTACAACAGGAAAATTTAATTGAATTGGTGACTCAGAAATGCCTTCTGTTGGAGTGACACTTAAATAATTTATGCAGAGAAAGAAGAATCAACCAAGGTCTTGTAGTGGGAAAAATTTCTGCCTGGTGAGAAAGCATGCTGTGACTAGACAGGCTGAACTACAACAAAGGGTGACAAACTGTTATTTTATGCCTAAGTTCTCCTGTTTACAAATAAAGTTTTATAAAATAAACTGTGTTTGTGAATAAACTTTTTCGGGAACACAACCATATGCAAACCTTTATATGATATGTATAGTTGGTGTTACATCACAAACTATAGCAGATACCGCAGAGACTGGATCATCAAGCTTTAAGAATTTACTGTCCACCCTTTACAGAAAAGGTCTTCTGACCCCTGGACTAAATCAATCAGTACCTTTTTTTTCCCCAATCAGGACCTTGTTAGGCATATTAAGGACTGGGTATTTAATCTTTTGTGCAAAGGAAAGGCATTACAGGGCTTTGTGCAGTGAAGAGAGTAGCACCAACAGATGGGGGTCTCTGAGCAGACCTTGCTGGCTCTCTGGAGCATGAGCTGGAGAGAGGAAGTATGGGAGGGCCAGTTCATCCAAGGAAGCACTCAGGTAGTGGCAGTGGCACGAAAGAGAAGTGAGTTCAACATCTATTTTGGAAGTGAAATCAATATGATTTAGTTACATAATGATCACTGAGGTGGACAGGAAGAAGCCAAAAAAGATTCCTGCTTTTTTTCCTGAAAGATCAAGGATACTAGGGGCGTTCCATTTCTAGAAACAGAGGCCAGAGGAGAAACAAGCTCAGAACTGTGAAGGTGGGGCAAGTGAGCCAGTGTAGAACATGCTGAGTTTCAAAAAAAAAGGTAAAACAACCCTCAAAAATATTTCTGATTTCTATTTTCTACCCAGAGAGGACATATTTTTTCCTTCTACTTTCACTGCATTAATTTACTCAAAAATTCTATGTAATCTGCCTATTTAAAGCAAAGAGCACATTTAGTGGGACTGCTTGTATCTCAGAATCTGTTTGAGAACAGTTTTTTTCTTTTGCTAAGACTGCCTCTAAGTTTTCTGAAAACATCTATTTATCCTGGAATACAGGGAGATTTTCAGCCTGTTGCTGCTTTTATTTGCATTGTCAGAAGGAAAACAAAGGGACTTCAATGGTTCTTTAATTGCACCTTAATCAGGTCCTTAGAGCAGAGCATTTGTCTTAACTCACATTTGGTTTTCCAAACTCTCCCCGGAGTTCTCCCTCCACAGTGTGTGACAAGCCCTGGTTTTCTATGATGACAGTCCAATAAAATGCTCCACTTGCCCAATACTCACCAGCAAGCTGTAGCCACCCTTATTATACATCATATTCTGGTCTACTCAGCATTGTGCCCTGTGTGGAATTTTGTGTGCTGAGAAGTATTATGATTGGACTATTTTCCTGAGTTGGGCAAGGATTTTCCCCTTGAGCCAGCACACTGGTTTGGCTCTAAGGATATCACTTTATCACTGAAGTTGCATAATTGAGTTCAGCTTCAAATTAGTAGCTGTTCAAAAGGATTCTGAGCCTGGTAAGTGTGTTGGAGAGCTTCCTTGCTCCCCTGCACCTGCTAGACCGCCCCTGACAAAGCCCAGGCCCGCCCTGTGAGTGTGACCTTCGAATGTGTTGTCCAGACCCCTCCACGCCTCCAGAGCCAGCCCAAGTCCAGGCCTCGTGAGTGTGTGGGAGAGCTTCCTCACTCCCCTATGCCCACTGGACCTCCCCGAACCAAGCCCAGGCCCGATCCAAGAGTGTGACATTCGGCCATGCTCTCCAGACCCTTCCATCCCTCCAGAGCCAGCACAAGCCCAGGCCACAGAAGTGTTGCACCAAAGCGCTAGACCAAAGGTCAGAGGACAGTGCTATACAAAATGACAAAGAGAAGGAGGAAAATGCAATCTCAGGCCTGAAGCCCAACTAGAACAAGTGTAGAGGACACTAGCACAGAAGAAATTGGGAATCACACAGCTGAAATGTCTGAACCAATAGTATCTGAAGTAAAGAAACAACAGCAAAAAGGTATAGAGGAACTCAAATCAGAGATAACCTCTGAAATAAAAAAAAGAAATCTCTGAATTAATAGCGTCTGAAGTACAGAATCAAATGCAAAAACATACAGGGGAAATCAGACAAAAATAATCTCTGTAGTAAAAGAATTAATAACTGCTTCTCAAGAAGACACCAATTAAAAAAATAGAGATTAGAAAAATGACAGATTTCTTGAATGATCAATACAGGAAAGAAATAAAGCGCATGAAACAGAGCCAAAAGATATAGAGGAACTTAAAATCTCATTCACAAGAGATTGCAAAACTGAAAGAAAGTGAAAATAGAGTTTCAGATCTTGAAGATGCTGTTCTAGCAGGTGAAAAGGTAAGAAAAGATCTCTTAAAAACAAGTAGGGTGCAGGAAAAAATAATTCATCACTTGCAAGACGATGCAAAGATGAACAATGTGAGACTAATAGGCATCAGTGAGAAAGAAAGAGTCAATACAAATGACATAAAAATGATATGGGCAGAAGTAATAGCAGAAAACTTCAAAAATATGAGGAAACAATCAGACAATCAGGTAACCAAACCATATACAACTCCAAATAACTTCAACCCAATTAAAAACACACCAAGACACACATAGTCAAGATCCCAGAAATCCAGCACAAGAATAATATACTGAAAGTTGCTAGAGAAAAGAAACAGATCATATTTAAAGGAAAACCCATCAGAATAAT
>NDGN011384904.1:0-25990 GCA_002564285.1 Tympanoctomys barrerae | reverse complement strand
TGGTGCTGCTCCTTGGTACTCTATTGGTGCTGCTCCTTGGTACTCTATTGGTGCTGCTCCTTGATGCTCCATTGGTGCTCCCCCTTGCTCCTCTGTTGGTGATCCCCCTTGGTGTTCTCTTGGTGCTCCCCCTTGGTGTTGCTCCTTGGTACTCCATTGGTGCTGCTCCTTAGTACTCCATTGGTGCTGCTCCTTGGTGCTCTGTTGGTGCTGCTCCTTGGTGCTCCCCCTTGGTGCTCTTCCTTGGGGCTCCGTTGGTGCTGCTCCCTGGTGCTCCATTGGTGCCTCCTTGGTACTCTATTGGTGCTCCCCCTTGGTGCTCCCCCCTGGTGCTCCCCCTTGGGGCTCCTCCTTGGGGCTCCATTGCTTCAAACCTTATGAAATTTGGTACTGATGCATTTTGACATGGACTGTTTGGCCTGGTACCACTCCTGCTTTGCCTGGTGTTCTGCGTGCAAGGCCGTGTCAGTTCCCTTGCAACTCCTACTCCTTACCAACTAAAATAAGTACTTTTTATGTATCTCCAGGGGCCAATGGACAAGCAGTGCCAATACTCTGACACATAGCTAAGAGGCACAGCAGTGTGCCGAGGATGCTGAGATGGGGGCGCGCCTTTCCCAGGAGTGGGGAAAGCTGTTGTGGAGCGCGGTTTGCATGCTCCTCAGAATGCCAGTGGCAGAACTGATATGTGAGCCAGTATTCTCACTGCTGGGCATGCACACAGCCAAAGGCAGGGATATCAGTGTGTGCCGGTCTGTGAAGGATAAGGGAATGGGCGCCCTCTGGCCCCTTCCCTCTAAAGGCTCCATCCAGGGCACCAGGGCATCACAGAAGCTGGTATATCCTGGGCTCTGCCAGCGTGTGCACATGGCTCAGTGGATGCTGGGGCTGCCCCGAGTGCCCTTGACGATTTTTGAGTGGAACAATTGCTACTTTGTCTCCCAGCACCTTGTGCGCCGCCGCCCCCCCATCTCAGGAATGTTTTTCCTTTGCTGACCCTGATTTATTCCTGGAGATTCATCTTTTTCCTCAGTACCCTTGCTACCCCTGTTAATTATTTGCTATTTAAAATTTTATAATGTTCAGGTTTTTGCTTTTTAGTCATTGGAACTGATACAAGCAGAACCATAACCCAGAACACACATGCTTTTCACATACATGTCACTATAGATGCAGGCCGCCCTTTGAGGTGACAGCATGTGAGCAACAGGCTGACTTCAGGACTCTGAGCCAGATTCTGGACTCACAGGGCTCCGCAGCATGAGTTCACCTCATTTAGGATGTGACCCAGGTCTCCCAGCTCCCTGCAGAGCAGGCCACCTGATGAAGGCCCTCCAAGCCTCGCTTCAGAGGGAGCCAAGCTTCATGCTCCCACCCTCTAGCTTTCCAGTGAAGGAATTGGGCTCTACAAAATCAGATAATGTCCTCCAAGCCACCCAGCTCTGAGTCTGTGGGTTCCCAGGGTGCTGGTCTCTGTTGAATGTGACTGGGGGTACCTGATGCACATTTCCCACTAAGCTGTAGCCTCAGTCTTTGGCACAGGCAGGAAGAGCTGCCCTCTGCCCTGTCAGAAGCTGTAGCGTGTTTGTGAATGTTCACTCAGCGCTCCTTACGGGACAGGGGAGTGCTCTCACCCTCGCTCGAGGTCAGTGGTTAGGGAACACCCCGCTGTTAGTGAGCCCTCGCTGGGCTCCAGGCCGCGCTCTGGCTGGAGAGGCCTCAGTGCTGTTCAGCATGAGTCAGGCCTAGCAGTCAATCCCCAGCACCAGAGAAGAAAAGATGAAGCACCAAGCCATCCTGCAAGGTGCCATTTTCCATTCTTAGCGTAGGAGGGTGGTGCCAGGCAGGGGACTCCCAGGGGTGCCCAGAGGACCGGCTCAGTGTTCCAATGGACACATGGAGAAATGAGGCTCAGCGAGATTGATTAGCATTCCTGACAGCTAGCAGGTGGAGGCATGTGGGAGCAGGTGTCCCCGGACTCTGCATGCTCCACTGCCCGAGCGACTTAGGTCTGAAGTGTGAAAGTGCAGAGGAGACAATGCGGGAGCAGGAGTGGTCTTCCTAGAGGGGCCCCATTCACCGTCCCAGCTCTGCTCAGTCTGACTCAGTGCTGTTGGCCATCCTGCAGGTCCAGAGGGGAATCACGCACCTGCATCGCAGCTGCCCTACTTCTGAGTCCTTCCACTGAGCCGCACTTCCCCGAGTCCCCCTCTGCCTCCCTGCTGCCTCCCCAGATACTCAGTGGGCAACACCCAGCAGTGCAGCCCCACACGTGGAAAGAACGCAGCACATCTCTGGACACAGCGTAGTGGCGTGGGCTGTTGGGATCTTTGAAATGCACACAGAGACAGAGGTTTGATACCCAGCATGCCGTGCCGGCCCAGCCCCTGGGGCACGCTGACACAACAGTTGAGACTGGGCATGGTGGTGCATGTCTGTAATCCCAGTGCTTGGGAGGCTGAAAACAGGAGGATCACTACAAATCTGATCTGTGTAGTGAGACCCTGTAGACCCTGAACTAAATACATTAAAAACAGAAAGAAATGAGCAAATGATCCATGCACAAACTAGTGGTTGTTTATTAGATAAGGTCTGATAGAAAAATACAGCAAATGTGTACATTTAAAAATATATCACAGTAGAAGACACATTGCCAACGCACTCCCCTTTACTTCAGGCGAAGGTATCCCACCATTCTTGCCACTTGCTGAAGCAGTTCTGGAAGTCCCCTTTCTGGAATGCATTTAGTCGTGGAGCTGTGGCTTGCTCCTGTCCCAAATGCATTCAGAACCCTCAGCTTTTGCGGCCATTCTGACTTTGTAGCAGAGTTGGAAATCAGATAGCACCAGATAGTGTGAATACTGTTTGGTTCGTGAGGCCGTAACCTATGGTTAGCAGCTTGCTTTTCTGCTCAGTGTCTCAGCAGTGGCCTTTACTGCAGTTGTGACCACACCACATGAAGACACTAACAAAGAGGACTTCTGGAGCGGATTCAGAATGGGCGTGAAAGGTGGGATATGCGTGTGGAAGCAAGGCTCTATATCGTGAGGGGAATAACGGCAATGAGTCTTCTGTTGTATAGATGGTTTTTCCTTAAACATTTGCTGCATACAGTTGTAACTCAGCTCACAGGCCTAATTCTTCCCATCCTTCTTGTTACAATGAAATTGCAAGCATATACAGAACCAGAACTGTGGAAAAAGTTGTTAGTGGGCTGAGGTATCTCGGTGCTGCAATTACACATCCTGTGTCAGGGACTATATGAAGAGTTTTGCATCATGGTGTTTAATTTTTACAGCACTTCTATGAGGCACCTTCTAAAACAATCAAGGGCACAGAGATGGCGGGCAACCTGCGTAAGGTCACACAGCAAAAGCACATTGCTCTATTTTGCACCAACAACCTCCTTTTCTGACTGTTCTTACTCGGGATTTGGCATGGAGCAGTGTCTCAAAAGTAGGTGTTGATTGGATAAATGATCTCTTTGGACAGAATTTAGCAGAAGAGGCTTTGATCATTATAATGTGAACCCTACTAGTTCTGTTCTTATCCTTCATGGGCGTAGGTGAGAGTGCTAGAGACAGAGAGGGCCTTTTCCTAAGTCTATGGGTCAGGTACTGGTGCACCAACCCTCACCTGGTTTCCCTGCACAGTGCTGGACACTTTCCCAGGGTCCCACGTTTCACAGTCATAGGGTCACAAGTCAGCACTGTGTCACACTGTCAGCATCCAGATCAGGGATTGTCCCCAGGGTTCTCTAAGGATCTGGTCTGCAGCACCCATCCGCTCTCTGGACTAGCTCAGCCTGTGCAACTTTGTCAAGGCATCCATGATGGGCCACGGGGGTGCCATTACTGGTGGGGAATAGTTCCCCGGAATAGACTGGCTTTCTGTGCTTTCTGCCACCTGCTGTGTGGTGCATATTCAGTGTCCCATATAATGTTGGCAGCCCTGTCTTTCAGGTATTTTTACTTTCTTTCTACAAACAAGCACTTTGGCAGACATTCATGACTAAGCAGATTTAAGCACATTCTTTGACCTTACCACATGTGTAGGTCCAAAGCCCATGACAGTTTTTCATTCACAATGGCTCTCAGGTCCTCTGTTAAGGAAAAGCAGAACAAAATGGAAATGCTTCATGACTGCGATGCCGTGAAGACAGCTTCCTTTCTTCTCATGTGTCCTTCTTTCAATTTGGGCGACTTCAGCATTTTAGCTGCTATACTAGAATCCAGATGAGACCCAGATGAAAGACAAAGCTGTGGATGCAGGAAGGAAAGCCCTAACTTGAGTTTTACTGCAGAGCTGGGCGCCATTTGAGCTTCAGGGACACCGAGACCACTGTGCAGTGGACAGCTGGGACACCTGCCCTGTGTCTTATGCTGGACTGTGATCCAGGGTGTTCTCGGTGATCCTCTTTCCTGGAAAAGAAGTTAATACTGTGTGCTTCATGCCATTTGCTTATTTTTTCCCTGGATTTATAATAGCAGATCACAATGTGTATCTAAATTTAAAAACTTACAGTAATAACCTACTGCCATTAATCTCTCAAAACACTCCCTTGACCATACTTACCGCGTTCTGCTTGCCACTGTGAAGCAGTTTTGCAGGTCCTATTCCAGGAGTGCCTTTATGAGGAAAGGCTACAAGTATGGTGAATGCTGAGGCCGAGCTCCGTCCAACCAAAAGGCAGGCTCATACAAACTTTAAGGTGACCCGCAGACAACCCAGATGCCCATCAACTGAAGAATGGATAAGGAAGATGTGGTATTTTTACACACTGGAGTATTATTCAGTCATAAAACAGGATAAATTTGAGTCTTTGGTCAGTAAATGGATGCAACTAGAGAGCATACTTTTAAGTGAAATAAATCAGACCCTCGTGTGCAAACATCACACTGCTCCATAGTGTGAGAACCTGAAAGAGAAAAATGGAGTCTGAAGGATGCAGTGGACACTGGGGAAAGAGAATGAACTTATTCAGAAGGAAAGAGTTGCTGAGTTGAGGAGAAGGACAGGAGAGGGAGTGGGAGAAAGAGATTTCTCTATGTATCTAAGCAGGTTGGTTTGGACAACGGTGCTGTGCATTTCTGCTAGTCTGTGGAAAGGAGCAGTTAACGCATTAATTCATTTTGTCAACTTTTTTTCAATTGTTCGCTTCTTAATTTCTTATACATTTCTTTCTTTTTTCTTATTCCAACTTTGCATGCAAGTATCTGGTAGTATGAAAAACTGGTTGGAAGGCAACACTAGGTACTACAACAAATACTGTGAAATTCATATTACTTTGTTAAGGTAAATTCTGTATCACTTGTAATTTTTTGTTTTAATTCTAATTTGTACGCTTTTTAAAAAATAAAGAAAAAAATTAAAAAAAAACCCTCTTAATGTGAGTCCTTATCCACTTCAGCAGACCTGGCACTGTAACCTCTGGTTCTCACCTGTAGTCAGAATGACCATGAAAACTGAGATTTGAGCTGGTTCAAGAGCTCTAGGTCCCTGCAATCTCTCTTGAAAATCACTCACAAACAAGGACTTCTAGAATTGCGTCAGAAAATGGTGGGAAGGAGGAAATAAGTGCATCTGAAAGAGTTCAAGAGGGATTTGTGGCAATATGTCTTGTACTATAATAATTTTTAAATATTTAAACCTTTACTGTATTCTTCCCACTGTGAATAGTTGAACTGCTCCATCAATCCCATCATCCCCTGGGACAGGGAGAGGAAGCTGCTTTTGCAGAAGGAATTTGCTGCTCCTTTGTCTCACTTACGTACTTCTCCTCGACCCAAGTCACACCCCCTTCTTCTCTTTGCACAGGTTTTGACCTGATGGACCTGTTCAGTGTGAAGGAAATCCTGGGGAAGAGAGAGAATGGAGCCCAGAGCTCCTATGTGCGGATGGGATCCTTTCCTGTGGTGCAGAGGACTGAGTGAGTGTTCGCTTCTGTTCCGGGCCCTCTCTGAATGCCTTGGGAAGGGGCAGGCAGGGGCTGACAGGCGCTGAGCTGGGGCGCACCCCACTGAGCAGGACCTGGGGAGGTCACAGGCAAGGAAAGCAACTGGGCCAGTGACTGGGGATTCATTCTGCTGCTATACAGTTTGTTATCCTGACTGCAGTGATTCTTTGGCCCTTCTATCCTCACCTTTCCGTACATGTTTAGCATCAGTCATTCCTTTAGTCATGTGCTTTTCTAGAGTCCGCTGTATACCAACCATGGTTGCAGACACATGCACCTATTAGAGATTGGCCACAGAACCTCCTAGAATCAAATAGGGTTCGGGCCAGAGAAGACTGTCTTGGAGCTGATTGGGGGCCTGATGTGAACACCTGTTGTCTATGGCTTAGTTGCCTCCTGTTTTCCATCTGAGCTGGGTGTCCTGCCTTGCTCCTTAGCTAAGAGGACATGCAACAAAGGTTTTCCAGTGTTACAGTCTGTGTCTCCAATCAAGGGGTAATGAGCTAAACAAGTGCTCTGATTTCTTCCTCACAGTTCAGCTGAAAACAAAACTGACACTGTGGCATGCTGCCGCTGCTCCATCTCCCCATTCTTGAGTTGCTTCCAGGTGCTTTCCAATGGGGTGGGATCGAAAGGGACAGGTAGGATCTGGCCACGGGGCTGTGTGGTCTCCTGGAGCATCCCCAGGCCTCCTGCAGCCACCTCCTCTGTGATCCTAGATCCTCACAGCCTTCTGTGCCCCAGCCATTCCGTCTACTGGGGACACCTGTGCTCCAGCTGCAGCATGCAGTTCCATCATTTATCCCCGATACTCTCCCTGGACTGAGTCCAAGCCAGGCCTCCCCCATGTGCACTGCTGTTACATCCTGTCTTCGTGCACACAGCGCTGAGCGCCTGTGCAATGAGTCCTTCGGGACAGAGTCCAGGAACTCCTGAGGGAGCTGGGTTCTGGGCCCAGCAGGGAACTCACTGACCTTTGCTGAGTGAATGAGTCAGTGAGACGACAGAGAATGGCAGCCCTGTGCCAGACTCCAGCTGCCCAAGGTGGGCGTTGGACACCAGTTTGCAGACTTTGGATTCTTGCCCATGCTCAGAAGCTGTTATTTGTCACCTGTCCCCTGGGGTACTCAAGGATGAGCAGAGGCCAGCCTCTAATCTCGCTACTCTCCCCTTTTTAATTCACCAGCCACACTGCTTATCCTTAGACAAACACACAAAGATCCTAGCTGATTTCATCTTAAAGGAAAATGCAATGCAGAAAGAACAGAGTGAAGCAGGGAGAAAGCAGTTGTCTGGACAAGGGGCGGAGCCTCACCTAGGGTCCCTTCTATCGGTTAGCGACCCCTCTTTCCCTTGAGACACCTGGATCAAAGGTAGAATTGCTGTAGGCACCGCTCTGTGAAGTGGAGTGTTGGACCTAGTTCTGATGATGAATTTGGCCTTGTGAGATGCTGACAGTCGTCCTCAGGAAGGATTTCCATATGGTTTCATGTTTGTTTTAATGGCAAAACTCCAGGAAGAAATCAAACAGGTGAAACACTAACATTTCAAGGAAGAACAGTTTCCCTTTGCTAATGCATAGAAACTTACACACAGATACATCTGCTTAATTTAATTTGCAGGTGAATTTTATTCATAGTGGAAAAGGGATGTCCTTTTGAATATTGACTTTTTTCTTAATGGCTTAACATATAAAAGGCAATTTCTATACCTCACCTAAGTTATTTCTCACTACAGTATCATGATTTGAACAGAGCAGGCACTATTCTCATTGACCTAGTACAACAGTTTTTCAAAATCTCCCTGTTTGTTGGAAATGGAGGTTGACCTCAGACTCAGTTCTCCTAAACCCAAACCCTGTGTTCTTTGCTCTGATAATTTTATAATCTGCTGCATTCTTTTGGGAAAGAGTTGGAATAGGCATTTTCTTTACCTAGATATTCTCTATTGGTGATCTTTTTTTTATCTCTTGGATTAACATAACATTTTGTTTTTAATTTTTTAATATTTTTAAGGATAATAGAACAGTGAAAAATTAGAAATGATAGAGTTTCACTGAACAAAATAATAGGAATTCAGCAATGGTTGTTATATTGCATATTGGATGTGACATTTTTTAGGTATATGTATGTTACATATATTTTAGGGTATAAAGACGTGTCTGTTGATGTATCTCAAAAGTATAAAAAGAAAGTATGTTCAGAAATAAAATAGGAATACAGTTGCATTCACTCAGGAAATAAAGAAAAAGATGATATGAAATATCTCTCTGTGGCTACCGAGCCCCGTCTGTAGATGGAGACTGGGATGTCTTCTCATGCGGGTAGTGAGCAGGGTGGCTCTAGATTCTGAAGGAAGCCCAAGTGTTGTGTGTGGATGTGACCCTGGGTGAAGCTCCAGCTCCCAGTGTGAGAGGGCCACTGCTGTCTGGGTCTGTGAGCTGAGACTCACAGAGGATTGCTCTTCTGTAGTTAGAAGCAGCATCCCACAGGACATGCAGTCTAAGAACCAGGAAGCCAGATGCCTGCCCACTTCTCTTCCTGGCTGTCTGGCCAGATAGAGTCCACCTCCTTCAAGGGAGAGATCCAAGCCTCATTTATCCCCGGAGACACCCCTTTGCCCCCATGCAGTATCCAGCTTCACCACAAACTAATTCTGCAGAATGGGTGAAGGTCCTGTCAGCAGATGGCTACGCAAAGAGCGGAGGGTCCTGGCCCTCTGGGTTTGACACTCTGCCAATTTCCAGGAGTCTGCCCAGCATCCCCTGGGTGCCCTCACCTGTAGTGGAAGGAACAGAATACTTTCTGCACAAGTTCTTGTGAGGAAGAAATGAGATTTGCATGCAAATGTGGTGTCCAGTATGAATTAAGCTTCAATAAGTACTTATTTTTAAAGTAAATCTTACAATTTTATATCAAATGAGATCATATGTGTAAGCAATGTCCTTAACCTAGGAAACACTATGGAAAAATGCGCTAAACTGTATGTGGATGGATTTCGGTTAGGTCTGTCATCTCAGCCAGAGGAAACACGGCCTGTGGCCCCCGTAAACTTAGGCAGTTTCTAGCAGCATTTTTGTTATCACACCTGAGGTGAGAGGGGACCAGGGGTGTCCTGAATGACTGACTGAAGTTGCACCAGCTGCTCCCAGGTAAGTGTTGCCTTGGGTGTGGCCTCTAGGACAATTCACCAGACCCTCACTGGGGCTGGGGAAACAAAGATTGCTCTGTGCAGTCACGATGGAGTCAGTTATGCGCAGCATTTATGGGGAGTTTGCTGTGCTGTGAGCACTGTGGTGGGTGCTGGAGGACAGGGATTTGTCAGCGTTGGCTCCCAGGGGACCTCACAAGGAAATGAGGGAACGATGGTGGGGCAGAGGCTGGGTGGCTGTGAGTTAAGCAAAGGGGGCAGTGATGGGGAGGTGACAGTGTGCGTGGGTGACTTTTGCAGCAGCCCGTTTGCAAGGGCTGGGGAATGAGATGGCTCTGACACCCACTGGCCGTGCAGTGTCCAGGGGAGGCCTTGCTGGGGCACTGAGGCAGGGGCTGAATTCGGATCTGAGAGGCAGGCGGGAGCTCAAGGACTCTGTCCGAGATGTGAGTGGAGAAGGACAGCTGGCCTGTGTATACCCTGGGGCAGCTCAGAGGGCTGGGACTTGGATCATGGTGGAGGACTTGGTTCTCCATAGTAGGAAAAGGACAGGTTTTCAAGATTGAGTTTGAAAGAGAAAGAACGGTTCTAAGACTAGCTGAGGTAAAGCAGTAGGCAGTCACAGATGCCCCAAGAGAGGGTCTGGGCATGCAGACCTGCTGGACTAGGCCTGTTGGACGGAAGACCATGTCCTGTGCTCTGTCCATTCCACTGTTGTGATAGAGTCTGGGTAGCTCACGAACAACAGTCATTTGTTCCTCAGGGATCTGGACCTGGGAAGTGGAAGATAGAAACTCATAGATGACTGTCTTCCTATAGTAGCTTCATGTGGCAACAGGGCTGAAGGAACTTTATGGAGTCTTCATCCTCAGGGCACCCAAACCACCCTGGATTCCATCCTCATGACCTGACTGTCGACCACAGGTGCTACCTCCTGACACCATCGCCTGTGGTTAGGATTTCACTATATGAGCTTTGCGGGATACACATGCTGAGGCCATAGCTTCTTGGTACCTGAGACAGGAAGGAAAGCAGTGAAGGATAAAGCAGTTCACTGAGAAAGTTCAGAACATAAAAGGAAGTCTTGGAGTCTCTGCTGCGTGCTTGCTGGGGCAGTGGCTCTTAGCACTTAGTAATGACTTTTGGAGAGTGATGACACAGAGCCAGAAACAAATGGACACTTCAGGTGGATTGAAAGGAACTAGCATGGGGCAGGTAGCCAAGAAGGACTGTGACAGTGTCTGCAGTGGGTCTGTCCAAGACCCTGGCCTCAGGACAGGGCAGCCAGTATAGGCCAAGAAGTTGGACTGTGGAGATCCATGGGAGGGGGCATTGGCAGGCCTCAGTGGCTGGTGGGGTGCACAGGCTCCCTTCCCTACTACCCGCTTCCCTCACACAGCCCAGTGTGACCTGACTCTGTTTCTCCGCAGAGATGTGTTTCCCCAAGGTCTCCCTGATGAGTATGCCTTTGTCACCACCTTCCGGTTTCGGAAAACATCTAGGAAAGAAGATTGGTACATCTGGCAGGTTATTGACCAGTACGGCATCCCCCAGGTACTGGTGCTGTCTTGCTTCCGTGGACTCAGAGCCTCGTGTGCTTCTTGCAGGGGATGGGAGTAGCCACAGTATTTTCTCCAGGGTGCTAGTGTACAGGCCTTACAGAAGATGCTCCCAGCAGATCCAACATCTTCCAAGGTCAGCTTAGGGCCAGACATTCTGAGAGAAGGAAGGAAATCTAATGGCCATCCTCTGGGACTCTGGCTAAATAGGAAGTGGCCAGCATTTGTGGTGTCCGGGGACACATGCCTTGTCGGCATTCTGCCCCACATAGCTTCGTGACATAGCTCTGGAGCTGGCACGTCGTGAGCCTCCCGCTTTTGTGGTGTGGGCTCTGTGCTCCCTTGCTTTCATGGCTGAAAAATGGCAAGCAGAGAATGCCTGTGACGCATGGTTGGCAGAAGAATGAGATGAAACAATGTCTGGAAAGCAACCAGAACAGTGTCTGACACCAAAGCAGTTTCTCATGAGTGGGTTTCTTTTTATGACCCGAGTTCATGCCCGGCTTCCTGGGCTTCTGTATGTAGCCTCTAATTGCTGTCTTCAGCTACCTACAGTGCGTTTTGGCTCTTAAATTCCACAAGGATAACGGTGCAGTAAGGCAAGTCAGATCCCAGCATCACAGCCACTGCTGAGCCTGCTGGTTTGAGTTGAAAGCAGCACTGCTTTCCATTCTACACCCTTCTGTGCTCAGTAATCGAGCAGCCACACCTTCATCCTTTCCTTGAAAATTAACTGTATGCAGATGTCATTGAGCTGGATCTGAGGCAGGCTGTCTGAATGTTCATGTGGGGTTTAAATAAAACCAAAGTTTGCATGTGCATCAAGGAATCTCGCCTGTGACATAGTTAGAGACCACAAGCTCCCTGCAAACAGCAAGCCTCCTCCCGTGGGGTCTGAGTGAGCACACGTTGCTGAGCAACCTACGTGTGCTCCGTGTGTGGTGGAGGGGGTGCTCTCTTCATCTCACCAGTCCTTCTTCATTCCATCCTCATCAACCCCTGCAGAAGGGGATGAGCTCTTACCTGCTCACAGAGGTGGAAACTGAGCCTAGAGAGGTTAAGCATGTTGCTTGAGATTTCACAGGTGACTATGCACTTGGCTGGCCCGTCTCCATCAGCTCATCCTGCGGAGTCACTCTTTTTGTAGCATCCCCCACACAAACACATGCATACATTTTCTGTAGCATCCCTGGGATGCTCCACTGAGAAGTTCATGCATTTCAGTGTGACCTGACGAGAGGCCCAGTTTTCTGAGCGTGGGAGTTGAGATTCATCTGCAGAGGACATTTTTCTAGAGAGCAGGCAGCTCACTCTGCTTCTATCCAACTCCATCTCCAGTTACGTAGGCTTGCTTCTCCACTTTCTCAGGTGTGGTGGGGTGGGATTGGGCACATGCCACCACATTCTTGTGGGTGAGTCCACGCCACCCCCATAGTCTGGGTTCTCCTCTTTCATGGCATTTGCAGAGCTGTGTCTCATGCTATTCAGGGACCTCATTGTGCTCAGGCTTTAGCTTTGTCCCCAAGATGCAAGTCAGTGCAAGTTAACAGATGGGGCTGCAGACTGGTATCTGGTACCTGGCCAGGGGTTGTGTCTGGCTTAGCCAGCCAAGGGCCTTCAGCTGCTCTGAAGCTAGTTAAAACTTCTAGCTGGTCTCACTATAATTCCAATCTCTCTTTTAGTCTCACAAAACTCTCTTACGTGCATAGCCCTTCCAGGCCACTGACCCCTGGATTCATAGTTTAGTGATTACACTTAGCACAGGGCTTAAAGCAACCTGCAAAGTAGCTATGAGACCATTATGCTGTGCAAAAATCTAGAGAATGAAGCTACTGGCTTGCGATTACATAGCAGGTAGACCCCTGGCAGAGTCTCAGCCTAGATCTGACCCAGCTTTGCCAGCTCGCTCACTCTGAAGTCTCCTCCTCCTGTCCCTACTTGGGTCCACTCAGGGAGTACCTGGTCCTGTCCCCTGCATACAGGTCTCCATCCGACTGGATGGCGAGAATAAGGCAGTGGAGTACAATGCTGTGGGTGCCGTGAAGGATGCCGTCAGGGTGGTGTTCCGAGGTCCCCGTGTCAATGTGCTCTTTGACCGTGACTGGCACAAGCTGGCGTTGAGCATCCAGGCCCAAAACGTCTCCCTGTACATTGACTGCGCACTGGTACAGACGCTGCCCATTGAGGAGAGAGAAAACATCGACATCCAGGGCAAGACAGTGATTGGAAAGCGCCTCTACGACAGTGTGCCCATCGATGTGAGTATTGGGGACTTGGCGTGGAGGAGCTAAGGGACCCTGCTGCCTGCCCCCCACCTCTGCATATGCCATATATCAAGCCCCATTCTCTGGGGCTGAGAATGGTGGATGCTGGCTCATAGAGGAGTCCAGATTCTCCACCATTCATTCATCCACTCACTCAACCATCCAGCCGTTTCTTCAGCCACTCAGCATGTGTATGCTGAGCGCAAACCATGTGCCAGGAGCTCTTCTAGCACCGGAGATAGTAGAGCCCAGATATGCAGATGCTTGTCCTTTGATACAAGAGGCTTTTAGCATCTTGAGTCAGCCTGGAATGAAGGCCCTGTGAGTGCCAAGGGACAGCTTGGGTGAGTTCTATCAAGTGCCAGGAACTCTTCTAGTTGCCACACAACTACAAACTATACCTGTTTTCAGTAGCTTCGATTATCCAGGTGTGGGCAGGGATGGAGAAGAAATGCAGCTCCCAGAACCTGTGTCCTGTGAACGGCAACCTGGTCCTTCCAGCAGCTCAGCAGTGTTAATTGATCACCTGCTGGTGCCCGCTGCTCTGTGTGAGCCCCAGCCCCCACACTCCTGGCTGGGAGAGTGCTGGCCCCACGCACAAGTTGCAGCTTCTGTCTTGAGCCCCTGTTCTTCTGCCTAGGGTCTAGTAAAAGGTGCGCCAAGTGGGAGAAAGACTTGGGCTTTAAGGGACCCGGGTCTGCTATGGAAGAGACTCGCACTGAGGTTGTCCAGTCTAGTTGCATAAGTGTCACAATGCAGGGCAGCACTAGGAGTTACAAAGCTCAGAGGAGAAGAACCCAACCTGGGTGAGCAGGGGGAGGGTAGGAAGGGGCATGCAGGATGACTTCCTGGAGGAGGAGCTTGACCTTCCTGTGCAGCTGTGAAGTAGACCATCTTGTAGTGGGCAGCAGATCGAGGTGGTGGGAGCATAAGAATGGGGAGAGGAGGTAGGCACCAGGCCAGGCTTAACCTGCACAGGCTTTGAGAGTCAGCTGTGACTATTATACTGAGTCCTGCAGCTCAGATTCATAGGGATCCTCCTGTCTCAGACTCTCCAGCCCTGGGATTACAGGCATGCACTGCCTTTCAGGGCTGGCATGGCATGCCTGGGGTTCTGGGATCAGCACGGCATGTGGTATGGCTGATTGAGTTCAGGTCCTTGCTCTTGCCAGGCAGGCACTTAGACTGCTGAGCTATCTCCGCAGCCCAAACTCTCCTCCTTTAAGTTGTGGGTGTCAGGTATTGTGTCTCAGGGGTGTAAAAGCTCACTGATACACTGATTCCTCAGAAGCCAGAAGTGGAATGAGAGGAGCATGGGCCCCTGGATGTGGCTGAGGCAGAGAGGAAGGACACCGAGGATGCACCTGAAACTGGAGCCTCCTCCGCACCAGGGAGAGGGGTTGTGTAGGTCATGGTTGGCACCCTGGAAGTCCTAAAAGCGAGCAAGGCTGGGAGAGGCTCTGGGCAGGAAGTGAGTGAGCCTGAGTCCTGGGCAGGGTCTGTCTGAGACCCTGGAGGCTATCCCCAAGTCCTTAAATTTCATCCTCTCCCTCCATGTTCCTTCACAGTTTGACCTGCAGCGGATTGTAATTTACTGTGACTCGAGGCATGCAGAACTTGAGACCTGTTGTGACATCCCATCTGGCCCGGTGAGTGGATTCTTGTACAAAGAGGTTTGCAAGGGTTTGTATGGGCTGCAAGGAGAACAGAAGTGTCCCTGGCTTTGGAACAAGCAGTCATAGTTTGGGGGGCACTGGCTGCTGGAGGGTGGTTTGGAGGGCAGTCTGGTTGTCATGCTCGACCCCACTGGCATGGATTTGGGGAGCTGAGTCAGGCCAGGTCCTAGTAGAAGGCTGCTGTCTCTGGGCCTCAATCAAGGTGAGCTGCAGGCTATGGGTCATGTGACAAGACTCAGCTTTGAGGAGAACAGAAGGCTCAGACTGGTGGAGGTCCGTAAGGAAGGGCTGGGCCTGCAGGCCACATGTGCTCATAAGAGGTGGGGCTCCAGTGCCGTGGCTGCAGGACAGGGAGCTCAGGGCCGGCTGCGCTCTGCGTGCAGGAGCTGGGAGCTCAGAGCCGGCTGCGCTCTGCATGCAGGAGCTGGTCTGCCTCCATCAGGGCCTCACCTCCATCCATTTCGGCCCTTCCTCTCTTACCCTCCACCAAGCTGTAGTTCCAACACTCACTTGCAAGATGGGTGTTACCAGGGAGCCCACTTCTCCACCATGAGGGCTAAAGTCTGTGTGAAAGTTGGCTGGTCCAGGCCTCTGGACACAGGGAGCACATCCTAATGGTTCCCATTTCAGCGCTCAGGGAATATAGGTACACAGTGGGGGCTGGGATATGGAGTTAGATGAACCTGGTTGTGGAGAGAAAAAGGAAGTGGGGAATAGTGGTACACAGTGTGAGAATGTGAAGAGAGTGAAGAGAGGGCTTTCCAGATGCAAGACGCAAGCTGGGGACTTTCTCATGCTGTTTTATTAAATCCTTCCAGCCTTGGAAAGAAAACATCCTTGCTTCCATTCCACAGAGTTGAACACTGAGGATAAAGAGCTGGGCTGTGTAGTGGATGAGGCTGTGCTGGGCAGACCCATTGGCCTCAGGGCCTCACCAGTCAGTAGTCTACTGGCAGGCATGTCCTACCCACACACCTAGGGTGCCCTGAGGGCCTCTTGGACCGGGGTCTGCCTTGCCTGCCCAGCTTCTCAGAAGCTTCACAGATCTTGCCTCTCGCGATGGAGTGGTCAGTGGGTGAGCAGCCAGATTCTGACTTCCTGGCCTTTCCTTCCAGTGCCGGGTGACCGTGGTGACAGCACCTCCACCTCTGCCCCCGCAGCCACCTACTCCTGGCAGTGAACAGATTGGGTACTTGAAAACCATCAACTGCTCCTGCCCGCCTGGAGAAAAGGTACTGTGTGAGGTGGGAGTTGCCCCTCATGCACCCGGTCTGCACATCGGGACCTCCTGGGCTCGTGGTGGCTTTCAGCTCACAGCACAGAGTTCTTGTTCTTCTATTTTCCTGTTTCTTGATTCTTGTGCCCAGGGGAAGGGAAGATACTTAGGCTTAGTGCTAATTAACATTTTTCCCGAAGTTAATGATATAGTCCTGAGGTCTTTCTGGCTCCTACTTCTTATTATCTGCACTCCAATGCAATGAAATCAAGCTAGACTTGGATTATAAATAAGAATCAGAGAAGGATCATCACAGAGGACTTGGAGGTGCCCTCCAGGAAGGAACTCCCCTCCCTTCTCAGGGTTGCCTCAATTAGCCACACTGCATAATCTAAATTTACTTACAAGCAATGCTCTTGTGTATTTGCTTCTAATTTTAAAAAATGAACACATTTCTTTGAGCACCACTGCCGCCATCCATTAGTCAGGATGAAAAATCCCACTGCATGCCTGAGGCTATCTTTAGTTTGATTTTTCTGCAGACCAGTGGTTGTTTATGTATAATAGTTCTTCACTATTTGAGCAGAAAGAACTTAGCAATATGCATGAGGATGAAAAAAGGTAGAATTGTATGGGGAAGGGTTCTGGAAAGTTCTCTTGGACCACTGTCCCCAAGCTCTTGACCTCCAGCATGCAGCCACACCTGTCTCCCTCCACACCTCCTGGTCAGTATCCCTGTGCAGGAGGAAGACAGCCATGCTGCGAAAACCAGAGGCACACAGATTGAGAGGTAGGATGATGGATGACTAACTGGAACAACACAATTCCATGTGTTGTAACACTTTCCACAGGGAAGATGTGCTGGCAAACAGACTCTTCCCTGTCCTCCTTTCCTCTTCTGTGCTACTCTCCACATTTTCCCTCTTTTCTCTCCCTTCTACCTAGAGATCCAGACCTTGGGGAGACAAGGCCCCTCCAAAGAGCTGTCAGTCAAGCATCCTGGCCTAGCTTACCAGAGACCAAGCTAAAACAGCCAGCCTGGCTGTGTCCCAAGCTGGGATATTTTAAGGCTATAGGTGAGGTTCAGAGCCCTGTTCTGGTGGCTGGATTGGGGGTGAAGCAGACAGAGGAAGACACTAGAGTGTGTACATATTTGTGCTCAGAGCCAGCTCCTCCTCCAGTCTTGGGCATTTGCAGGTCAGACACAGTCTGTGCATCACTTCCACATGCCAGCGAAATCTTGGAAGTGGCCATCTACACTCACAGGCTCCAAAATCCTTATGTTTGATTCGATCTGTGAGTAAGAAGGGGAAGGGTGTGGGAAGGATTACCAGTCAGTGCACACACAGGCGAGGTGGCCCTAGAGCCAGCTCTGCCCAGAGCCAAGCCTGTGCCATGGGAGTGGTCACCAGCAGGGACCTCAAGAGGGACATCCTGCAGCAAGCAGGCCCCAGTTACTTTTCCTATCCATCTTCCTACGCTCTGGCTCACAAAGTCCCAGCCTCCACCCAATGTTGGTATGTAAGAACACCTCTCTGCTGCTTCACCCTGCCTAACTGTTAGGCCCTGTGCACCCCTTCCTGGTTGGTCTCCAGGCCCAGCAAGGGCTTCTGGGTCCTTGGAGGGACAGTGACTTTCTGTAGAAATCATCTTTTCCTACACTTTAGCTCCTTCATCTGCCTGATGCCTGTTCTTCAAAGACCCAAGCAATCATTTGTTCTGGTGTGGGGGATTGAACTCAGGACCTTGTGCTTGCCAGGCAGGCACTTATGCTACTTTGCTACTGAGCTCTTTCCCAAGCCCAGCCAAACAATCCTTCAGAGTACAGTATCATCTCTGTGATTACTCTGTTTTCCTTCCTCCTCTCTTGCCTCTGTCCTCTTCTTCTTTGCTGCCTTCCACCCTTCACCCTCTACCTATTGAATATTTATACAGCACCTACTAGTTCCTGACTCTGAGTTTCCACCTACCATAATAATGACTACACTGGACCGAAATATCTCCTTGCTTTAGTTTCCATAAAATTCTAATTCTAGATGACAAAGACAGAATCTTTACATATGAGTAAAGGCTTAGGTAATGGCTGAGTTTATGAAAATGTGGGTTAGGGTGTAAAAAGGTGATGGATGGATGGATGGGCCGATGGCAGATGGGAACAAGAGGTGAAACAACACATCCTCTGGGAGGAACAAGGTCCGGCTGTTTGAGCTCATCATCCAGCACGTATAGTCTCAGCTCCGCTCTCTCTGGGTGGCACTGCCAATTCCCTTTTTCTGCCCATAGACATCCAGCTTGTGCAGCATGGCTCAGTTTGCAATGGGCTTGGAGGGAGTTAGGAAGTGATCCTCAGGTGCTCGGAGTCTGCTCTCTGCCTAAGCGACTGAGTGCTCTGGGGCCGGCCTGCCCTCTGGAGCAGAGCACCAAGCCAGCCTCAGGGCTTCCCAGGCTCAGGAGGGCATGCAGGCACTCTGCTCCTGCCTGCCCCTGTAAAGGGTCAGGTGAGGAAGCATTAGTATTACCTCCTGAAGGGGTGGCTTCAAAGCCTCTTCACCTCTGTTTCTGCAAAAGCCTAGCGCTCAGGCGTCAATGTTCTCCCCCAAATCTTTAGCCACAGCAGGCTTTTCTCCAGAGGTTTAAATCTTCTGTTCAGTTTGTGAACATTTCCCTCATGGGAGGCAGTCGACGTGATGTCTTTTGAATCCCTGTGCTTGAAGCCCTGACCAAGTACCATGGTGAGCATGAGCTCAGATGTCCAAGGTGCTCCGGCGGACACTACTGAGGGTCAAATGCACACAAAAGGATTTCTCTGCATTTGAAGGTGCCAGTGTCATCTTAAAATTGATTTTAAATGTGTGTTTTCCTGCAGTGGCAGTAAAATGTGTAGCTGTGAGTAGAGCAGTTGTTTGTGGCAAGTGCATGCCTGTAAGTGGGTGTGGTGGCACTTTTCTTCATGAATACCTGATACTTATGCATATAAAATTATAGGAATCCTGTTCATCTTGAGGATGCCAATATCCACAGGCTGCATGACTTTTCAAATCCCACTTTGAAAACCAGAAGTGAAAGCTTTTGCCCATTTTCAAAACTGAACATAGCTTACATTTAGAAATTGCAGACAACGGTGTTTTTGCCTTATATTCTAGTACATACCAGATACAGGAACCAAGAGCAGGCAACACAATTTTACTTTTAATTGAAATGATGACATATCCAGGTAACAATAGCTCTTGGAAAGCATTTTGTTTTTATTTCTTTATGTATATTTGATATGGAAAAGTTCTGGCCACTCACGTCTGTGAGAGGCCAACTGTCGCTGCAGTAGGCACACACGGGTGGAGGGACTAAAGCTGGTTAACACTCCCCCCCCCCAGGTATTTATCCTTTCTACCTCCAAGCCCTTTGACCAGTGCCCAGCGCCCCTCCACCCTGGTGCCACTATGTGATCCTGCTGTCTGCTTCTGTGCTGGGTTTTCTCACTGCCGGGCACCAGTGAGGATGTGGGGCATCTGCTCTTCTGCTCCCATGGGTTGTGCCCATCCTTTGTCCTCTGATTGCGTCTCTAGAGGCTGCATGTACCATTGCTGTGCAGGTTTGCCTTTCAAGACTGGACTCCCCAACTCCCTGCTCAGCGATTGGCTCACTCCAAGACTGGCGTGTGAGCGTGAAGGTGGATAACCAGCTCCTGAAGGAGAGAAGGAAATAGTCGAAACAGAGATTTATTGTTTCTTTTGGTGTCTCTTCCTGCAGGGTGAAAAGGGCTTTGATGGCCCCGTGGGACTCCCTGGCCCAAAGGTCAGTACTGGCATGCAGGGTGGCCTTGGAGCCTGAGCACTCCCACTTTGCTTTCGCTGTCAGGACAAGGGTGGGCTAGGGGGCTTTCCTGCCAGCATTTTCATGGGAGCTGATTGAGATACCAGAGTCAGAGCATGGGCCATGAGGTTCTGAGACTGCTCAGAGCCATTTCTTGGTCTAAAATACTGGCAGGAGAGGGGCAAGATTGCTCAGGAGTTTCTTTGCTCCAAGTTTAGCCTTCCACAGTTTTAATTCTGCATTGGTCCCTGCTCATTGATATGTTCCAGAAACTTCCAGGATTCGACACTTAAAATTCCTTCAAATTCCGTAAAATCATTCCACACAAGATGTGAGAAGTGACTAACTATCCAGAGCCAGGCACTCGCTTTTGGGCCCTTCACCCTCAGGTCGAGAGAAGCCCTTTATTCCCTCATTCCCTGGGCTACTGCCTTCTTCCATCACTGATCTGATGGCAGAAAATTGACACCCGAGAGGTACTAATCATTGAGGTCATCGAGTGAGAGAGTTCTCCATTACTACACAGCCCTTGCTTGTGTGGTACTTGAAAGCACTAAGTGTGGTGGTGGCGACAGCCAGGCCTTTTGCTTCCCTGCTGCCCCTTCCTTCCCTCTCCCCAGGTAGAATTCTCTCAGCCACACTCTTCTCTCCCTGCCTCCCTTCTCTGTCTTTCCGCCTCTGTCAGTCACTTTTTCCTTCAGCTCCCTCCTGACCCTTTATCATTAGGGAGCATCTGCTAATGTCTAAGCACTGAAGTTGACACAGGGGCTAGAAGATGGCGTGAAAGGCCTTTGAGTCCCTGGGTCTGGTGGCACCTGCAGACCTGTACATACACGCACGCAGTGTGAAGGATGTCTTGGCCCCTCCTCCTCCTCCAGGGTGGGCCACCTGGCCTCCTTGTCTGCTTGGCAAAGATGACATCAGCTGCTTCTAGGGGCGAGGCTGGTGGTGGGCAGCCTATGAGTGCAGAAATTCTGTTGGAGTACCTAACCTGATGTGCGTTGCTGGTTTTCCCCCTGCAGGGAGACATGGGAAGCACTGGGCCAGTGGGCGCTCCTGGACCCAAAGGAGAGAAAGGGGACACGGTGAGTTACCTCTAAGTGGCAGGACCTTGGCAAAGGGTTTAAGGCCATCTCCTTTTTTGGGGGGCAGGGCACACCTACTGGATATGGCCTTGGTGGCTGTGTTACCCTGCTGCCCACCTCCTTGAGCCTGCTTCTGTTGTGATTCCCAGTTGGTCATCCTGTGGCGTCTTCTCTCACTTCGCAAATTCCACATGCTCTTCCCTTTGCCAAGAATGATCTCCCCTCCAGTCATCCTATTCTGTCCTGACATCTTTTCCTACCTCATGGTGGGCCAGGAAAAAATCTTGGCTAAGTCACAGTTCAGGGTGACACCTGAGAACCTAATACGTGGGAGCTATTTAGCTCCTACAAGACAGGTAACCTTTACATTAGCAGTTGCCTCATCTGTAAAATGTGCATAATAAAAGAAGCTGTCTAGTAGCAGTGTGGAGATTAGATGAATGTGTATGTGCAAACAGCTTGGAACAGGGACAGAAGTGTTGGGACAGCTGTTGTTGGCGTCAGCTTCCACTGACTGTGTAACCTGGGGGAGGTCTCTTAACTGCTGTGAAAGGCTTCTCTCAGCCACCCCACTGGCCAAATGGAGAGAATAACAGCTACTCTGTCCGTAAAATGAAATTACATTCAAAGAATGAAAGGGAAAGGCTTATAAAGAAGTATAGAAAGGTATGGCAATGTTTTATGTCACATAAAGTCAATAAAAAGGTAGACCCTAAAAGATAAATGGGAACTCTTCAGTTTAAAATTAGAATAACTAAAATTTTAAATCTTCTATGGAGGGTCTGTAGTAGATTTGGGCTAAAAGAAGAAATAATCATTCTTGGTGCTAATTTATAAGGGGTCGGGCTGGAGAGATGGCTCAGTGGAATAAGCGCTTCCCTGGCAAGCGCAAGGGCCTGAGTTAAATCCTCAGTTCTGAAAAAAAAAAAAGGGGGGATCATGCACTCTGAGGTGCTGAGGGATCCAGGAAAAGTGAACATCTTAGAAATGTGGGACCTACAGTGTACAGCCTGTGCATTCTGGGGGTTCAGAGGAGAGAGGCAGAAGGAGAGAAACACACAAAAAATAGCTGAAGACACTGCTGATTTGGTGAAAAGTGGCAACTTATACATTCCGGATGTTTCATAAACACTTTGTAAGGTAGTAGTTCCATATTTTGACATACGCTTAGAAAAATCCTAATCAGAGTCCTGAAGGGCAACTAAAAATTAAAAGCCAGGGCAAGCCAAATAGCTCGGCAGATTAAAGCACCTACAAGCAGGCGCAGGGACTGGGGGTTCGATTGCCAGGCCTGCTCTGGCGGCCCTGCCCCCGGCGCATGCTGAGACTGCAGTTGAGACTGGGTGTGGTGGCGCGTGCCTGTGATCCTAGCTCTTGGGAGGCTGTAAACAGGCGGATCACTACCAGTCTGATCTAGTAGTGAGACCCTGAACACCCTGTAACCCTTCCCTAAAATACAAAAAGAAAAAGAAAGAAAAGAAAAGAAAAAAAACAAAACAAGAAAACCCCATAAGATTAATAACTATCAAGTCATCAGCAACAACTGAGGCCAAAAAGCAGTGAAAGAGGTTGTTCAAAGTCAGCATTGTCAGGGTGCATGAAGTGCTGGGTGTTTAACCAACATGCACATAGGTGTGGGCAGCAGAAGCCCCTGGAGCAGGGGAAGGACACAGAGTGAAGAAGGACTGTGTGTGCATTTCACACCAGAAGAGTATTTTCTAGTAAGTCAGGTAGGTAATGGCAAACTAAGATGTATGTAAAACCTCGAGCAATTTTGACAACAGTAACTCAAATCGTGTAGTGAAAATGTCATTGAGAAAATAAAAATGTCACACCAGGAAATATTTGCTTCATCCAAAAGACAGTCGGAGAGGAAAAGTAAAAGAGCTAATAAGGAAACAAGAAACATAGGAAACAAAAAGTAAAATTGTGTGTATGTGTGTGTGTGTGACATTTTGTATGAATATATTCAATAAAGAAATAAAAATACAGAGATTTTCAGGCAGGATATGAAACTAGATCCAACTCATGTCTTGTCTGAAGGAGACATACTTTACATTTAGAGCTAGAAATAAGGTTCTAGGGATGTAGCACAGCAGTAGAGACATTGCCAAGCCTATGTAATGCTTTGGGTTCCATCTGCAGTACTAGAAAAAAATATATATAAATAGGTATAAGAAGCTTGGAAAATACATGTTTTGGAAGTATACAATATCAAAAATCATGGGGTGATTAATGTCAGATAAAACAGATTATAAGGCACAGGGATTTAGCTCAGGGTCACAGCACCAGGCTGGCAAGTGAGACCTTGTGAGTTGGATTCCCAGTAAAATAAATAAATAAATATTATAATAAAAATGGCAAAAAGGCACAACTTATAAGGATAAAATGATCAAGCCTTTAAGAATACGTAACTGTGATGAATAGGTAAGCATTTGCCAGAAGAACCCAAATACATTACGCATAGCTGACAGACTCCACGGGTGAAACAGCTGACTCAGCAGAGATAGCCAGAGATTTGAATTGTTTGCCTTCCATAAAGGATGGGCCCACCAGGCAAACCCAGAAGTAGGACCCAGCAGGCATTGCTGGTGTGCAGAGGTGCAGGTGGTGTATGAGGCAGCCTTAGCCTTGCAGGCCTAAAAAGTTGGAGTGCAGCGTTCTGTGTGGCCTAGCAATTTAATTGTACTCCTAAATCTGCAGTCCCAAAGTGTATGCATAGGGCTACAAAACGTTAGCATTGTACACCGATGTTCATAGCTGTGCTGGTTCTCATAGTCCAAAATAGAAGCACGCCAATGTCTATCTCCTCAACGATGGGTAAATGAAATGCTCCGCATCCATTTGTTTTACTGTGCTCTTGTTGCTGGGACAAATACCTGATACTTAAAATGAAAGAAGGAAAGGTTTATTTAGCTCACAGTTACTGGAGGCTTCTTTTCATATTCACCTGGGTGCAAGGCAGAGCAGCACAGAGCAGAAGCAACCTTTCAGGGCAGAGGCAAAGAGCAAGAGCAAGGGGAGGGGTAGCAGCAGCTCCAGCAGCTGGCTTCTCTTCCCTCCTTACATTGCAATACAAATTACCTGCCCCAGGGCAGGTGCAGCATTGTACCCACAATAATCAATAGGGAGCTCCAGAAGCCGCCCCAAGACTGTGAGGCTTTGGGGGGACACCTAGACACAAGCCATAACAACATCCATTGTCAGTTCAGTCTGCAGTGGAAAGAAGTTTTGTGACACGGTGCAGCCTAGATAAACCTTGGCAAGACTTTGCCAAGTGAAAGAAGCCTGGCATAAAGGCAATTATTTTATGCCTCCATTTATAGAAAGTTATAGGGTGGAAAGCAGATTCCTGTTGGATAGGCCTGAGAACAAAGGAATGATGCATGACTGCTATTGGCTACAGGATTTTTTAAGGTGATAAAAGTGTTTTAAAGTTGATTTTGGTGATTGTTATGCAACTCTATGAATATATTAACATTATGAATTAGACACCTTAAATATAAGGTTTACAAATTATACCCTAATTAAGATGTTAAGAAAACAAACAATTATAACTGCAATATTGAAATATTAGAAAAATTAAATGAAATAACACTCAGGGGATCCACATTTGGTAAATGATAGTGATGTCCTTTAGAGGCTTTGGGCAGAGCTGGTGATTTGGGTGTCAGGTAGTGTCGTGCCCTGGAGATGCTCCATAGTAACCTTTTGTCTTCTGCTTTTTTTTTTTTTTTTACCTAGGGAAGAGGATCTTTTGTCCAAGGAGAGAAGGTAAGCACCTTGCTTGACTGTGCTCCTGCAAGGGACAGGATGGGAGTGACAGTTTGTAAGAGGCGTGTGCACCCATCTTGCTCACTGGCACAAATGTCTGTAGTGAGAAGAGGTCCCCCTAGTCCTGGTATTTAACCTTCCACACTCAGTGGCTGATGTATGTGCAGTGCTCTGCAGGAAGAAGAGGTGGGGAAAGGAAGCAGGGGCTGGAAGAGGGAGGAGCATGGTCCAGCTGGTGGTGGGGGTTCATGGGATACATGCTGGAGAGGTTGCCACTTGAGCTATGCCCAGGGAAGGGGACTTTGGGAGCATCCCATGTAGTGGGTGGGAAGAGCGGGAGTGGCTGTGAAGGAGAATTCTGAGTTCTGTGTGGCCAGTTCACCATGGTTAGCATTCAGGGTCTTAATAGCACAGAATGGGTGGGAAATAAGCTAGAGAGGTGGTTCGAGGACCACCTCACAGGAAAGCAAATGGGAAATGTGTTCAGGCTTCACATGCTTCAGCAGGAGCCACTGAAAGCATTTCCTTGGCTGGCCCTTTGAGGATGTTCAGGCAGCTGGTGCCAGGCTGATCTTCGAGGAGGAATTTGCTGAAGTCACCAGATTACTGCAGAGTACAAGGGAGGCTGGAACTGTTGGTGAAAGCAGGACTGAATGGGTGGAAAACTAAATGGTTCTCTCTGAGTACAAAAATTGCTTGTTTCTCCATCAGTGTAACATGCACAAGTGCAATGGATTCTGAGAAATGTGGGAAATCCTTCTCAAGAAGTGAGCCTCACAAGAGAGATATAAAACAAAGGGGCACTTCTTCAAATGCTGCTGTTCACTTGCTAAAACTACATTAAAAAATATTCCCACCCAACTTAGTGCACACAAATGTCGCTGATTTCATCAGAGTCATGTGGCTTGTGTCTCAGACCGTAGCACTGCCCCCTGTGTGTTTCCTGATGCTCTCCATGAAATGGCAGAGAAATCAGCCATCCTCTCTCTGTAAGGACTTTTTTGTGTAGGTCTTTCACATCTGGGTTTACTTTGTAAGGAAACATGTCTGGATACGCACAATTATGTGTCCATGTGGATTTTATAAGTGAGCCTAGAAGCAGACATAAATGTGAATAATTTATAAGTGAAACTAGAAATAATGCTATGCACTGGAAAGTGGTGGAGTCCATAACATACTGCACAACTGCACAATGCCACAGCACTTGGCAGTACAATTCTCTTAATTAAGAGATTAGTTAATGACTTAGAATATACAGACAGCATTTTGTTACTTTAAAACACATCACAAAAGGTATATACAGTATGTCTCTAGGGGTATGCATGCATGGGCGTGTGTGTGTGTGTGTGTATGAAAGAATAAGAGAGAAAATGAGAAGAGGCAGAAAGAGGAGAGAGAGCAAGAGATGAAGAGATAGTTATCAATTTAACATTAATGCTGGAGGGGCCAGGGAGATGGCTCAGTAGAATAAGTGCTTGCCTGGCAAGCACAAGGGCCTGA
>NDGN011384903.1:0-22240 GCA_002564285.1 Tympanoctomys barrerae | reverse complement strand
TTTTTTGTGGCCATTTGTAGTACTCAGTGCAGTATCAAATGCTCTGCTATTAGACTGCAGTTTCAGCTGGCACCTGAGTGCATGAGCACAGCTAGGGAGAATGAAGATAAATATTGGCTTTGGTTCAGTAGAAGTTTCAGAATAAGTCGGTCCCCATTCTGTCTCCCTGGTGACTCTAGTTTTCTGTGTGTTCCAATCAAAGACATCACTCATGTCTGCTGAAACATAGTGTTCTACCAGGTAAATCATGAGTTATGGCCTGAATTGGGTTCAATCCTGGTTCAGTATTGCTCTACTAACCTATCAGTTATAGGAGAAGGCCAGATGGTCAGTACGTTTTATGTGCACATTATTTTGATACATAGGGGTTTCAAGTATCAAAATTTCCAATACAATTATATTCTAAGTCAACAACTATAGCAGTGTCAGTAACCCATTCTGTTTCATGACCATGTACACAAACACACTCATTCCCTATGACAAGAGAAAATATTATTATTATTTAAATATATTTGGTTGTTTTAGGGTCTCACTATGCAGCTTGGACTCATAGTGATCCTCCTGCTTTCAGTCTCCCGAGCACTGGGATTACAGGTGTACATCAGTACACCCAGACTCGGGCCGGCTCAGACTGCCATGCAGGTGGGGCTGGCATATCACGTGGTGCTAGGGATTGAATCATGGGCAACCCTGTGCTTGCCCAAGCTTGCTTAAACAGGCGCTTTAATCCACTAAGCTATCTCACTGGCCTGAAAGGAGGATTTTATTTATAAAACCCTTTCTAGCATTGTGTTAATTGCTTAAGGAAATCATTTCTCCACCAGAATCGATACGAAAAATAATATTACACAGACAATTGTGATATATACTAGAGTAAAGCCTACTTTCTTTCACCTATAAATTTTTTAATTATCATTTTCTCTTACTTTGAAGAGCAAGAAAAACAAAAGCAAAGACAGAAACTGGGTAACATGTAGCAATACATATGTCACCGATTTTCAAAATAAGGAACCTGATTAACAGTGATTGATACATTATCTATTTTTATTGTTAAGTCTGTTGCTCAGATTAATAGATATAGTTATGCAAGACGGTACATAGGATTGAATATTATCTCGTGTTTTCAAGAAATCTTAAATTTTTCTCTTGACTCTCATTTTCTTTTATTACCTTTTTAAAAAATTTTAGTTTAAAGAGAGTATAGTAATAATTGGTATGACATTAGAAATAGTACACATTTAGGAGAACAAGATGACAGATATTTTTTTTTAAATATTACTTATTTTTTATCTTATTTTATTTTTTTTTTGGCAGAACCGGGGATTGAACTCAGACCCTTGTGCTTGCCAGGGAAGCACTTATTCCACTGAGCCATCTCCTCGGCAAGATGACAGAGATTTTAAGCATGGTTTTAGTATAACACATTGCTGTCCTCAGTGTAGTTGCTTAATACACAAATATCAACATAGAGAGTTAGGCAGGGTGAGAATTCTACCCATTAAGTGCTATTTTCAAAAACCTGATGGAAATTCTTGGGACTGCAGCCTTATCCAACTTGTATATATACATGTATAGTTTTGCCCCTACCTTATTACCTAACTTTTCTCCTTTCTCTCTCTTTGTTGTTTACTCCTTAAGTTCTGTTTCTTTCCATTTAACTGTGTATGTTATACCTTTCAGTTTTTATTTCTTCTTTTGAGTTCCTACACTAGGGAGACAGTACAATATTTACACATGTGGGTCTTGTTTATTTCACTCATGAGTATAGCCTCAAGTTGCATCCACGTACGTACAAAGGTTTTGAGTTTGTTTTTCTCTATAGCTGAGTAATACACCATTGTATAAAAATATTACATTTTTTCATCCATTCCTCAGGTAACAGGCATTTTGTTTGTTTTTAAGATTTGGCTATCACAAATTATGCTGCTATGAACAGGGATGCGCATATATCACTAGGATATGATGCTTTCAGTTCCTCTGGGAAAACTCCCAGAAGGGGGATAGCTGGATTGAATGCGATTTCCAGTCCTAGTTCTTTGAGGAGTCTCCACACTGGTTTCCATGATGGTTGCACCAGTCTACATTCCCAACAGTGGAGAGGGTTCTTTTTTCCCCAAAGCCTCTCCAACATTTGTTGTTGATTGATTTTTTTTTTTTTTTAATGATAGCCTTTCTTTCTGGGGGAAGATGGTATCTCAATGTTGTTTTAATTTGCATTTCTCTCATGGCCAGGAATGTGGAACATTTTTTCATGTATTTATTTGCCTCTTTTATTTCTTCCTCCTAGAAGTGATGGAAAATGTAAGCTTGCCAAAATCAGTCTGAAAACACTGAGCGATGTATTTGAAGGCATGATTATAGTGACATATTGTCATAATTTTAAAAAGTGTCAGTTTATAATTTATCATTTGCATGTTGTCAAAACAACACAAATGATAAGGCCTACTACATCCTTAAGCATAATGTCATTTCTATGTATTGATAGTGCTTTTATGCTTGTATGTTGGACTAGAATTTATACCCAGAATAAAAGCAACCATTTTACTTCAGTAATTTAGTTAAACATGTTCTTTATCATTTCATCAAATCTATGCATTTGTATTTTCCTTACATAGTTCAACAATGCAAATATTGGGTTTGCCGATAAGAATTCAATTAACATTTCAAAGAGATCAAATTAATTCCCTCTCCAACAGTTGCTTTTATTTCAATCTACAAAGTAAAACTCAATTCTATAGAGGAAAACTGATCTTAACATCTTAACTGTCATATTTCTCAGGGAAAAATCACACTGATATCCCCCCTTTTTTAACTGAATAGTTTTTAAATGAAAATAATGAAATTATTACTTTTTATTGCTGTTTTCTTCAGAAGGTTATTATGAGTGATTTTAAAGTTAATATTGGGAAATGCTTGAAATCATGCCTGGGATATAATAGATGTTATATAAATGTGTTAACAAATGATAAAATACCAAAACTCAAATGATGCATTATTTTCATAGTGTTTTTGGTTTTGTATTTTCAAGTTTGCTGCAGAAGATCGGAAGTATACAGAAGGGGAAGGGAAGTTTGACTGTTCTGCCATGGATCCTGTCATGAAAATAGTAATAGAGCAAGAGAAGAAGGAAGTGTAAAAAGAATCAAAACATGTTACATACATGTACCAGCTCCCCAGAATGAATGTAGCCATTATGCACTGTGAAAAAATGCACTAAAAATAAAAATCTGAAGGAAAATCAATAATAAACTAACTGAAAATTAGCCTATTTTTAAAATGATCACAATACACTGGCAATTTTAAATAATTTCTTTTCTTTCTGGAGCAACCTCTCCAACAACCCTGTCCTTCCTGCTCTGACATTGCTGAATTATAGTTTTTTAAAAGTCCAGGATTATTTTTAATTTTTAAATGATGAACTCTCATTTTGTTTTTGCAAAAAATAGGTAAGAAACCCATATGCAATCAATGTTTTGTGGAATTTATAGGGCCAATCTCTCTCAGACATAAAGACTTTGTGGCCATCATCGTAATATTGTTTATCAATATATAAGGATTATTAATTCAGCATTAACTGAATTCACATTGCTCCTTTTCAAGCTAACACTTCTAGTTGCTGCTTTAATATTTTTTTTTCTATTTTACAAGAAGATTCACAAAATAAGGAACAATGTCTACCATAATCAATGATAAAATTCTACTTTCTGCAATGGAGTATATATTCCATAAACTTTATTTGAATGCCAGAGTTAATTACTAATAAAGATTTAAGGTTTTTTTTAACATGGCCTATGATAAATTTTCCCTTCATTAGTATAATGATGAGGGAAGTTTTGATTTCTAATTTTTTGATTATATATGTTATCATGTATAATACACATTAGGAATTAACAATAATAGCTAACATTTGTTGAGTATTTACTATTCTAGGCATTATTCTTTGTAGCTCACATATGTCTATTCATCTGATCTGTTTTTATCCCAGGAGATACGGTCTCACTGTGTTGCTGGCTTTGAACTGCGTTGTTGGCTCCTTCTTCCTTAACCTCTTGAAGAGCTAAGATTAGAAATATGTGCCACCATGTCTATCTTTATTTAATGTTTCCATCTATTACTTCAACATACAGAAAAATATTCTGTAAATCTTTCCATAATAAATTATTATTTAACTGATAAAGCATTAGGAAAATATAATAGAACAGCAGAATAATGTATGTACATGCTGAAAAAGTGTGATGAAATATGAGCTAAAGCAGAAAGACACATCTGCAGGCTAAAAAGACAAACGAAGTGGTCTCCACGTATGCTTATTACCTTTACAGAAGAAAAGCCAAGTATAAGGGTGCACAATTTTAGTTATAGCTCCTCAGAGTAAAGAGAAGAATCAGAGTTTTGAGGCCAGCCTGGGCAAAATAGCAAGAACTTATATTGTAAAACAAAATAAATAAGGCCAGCCAAAAACAAACAAACAAATGAAAAACAAATAGCTCAATGGATTAAAGCACCTGCTTAGGCAGATGCAGGGATTGGGGTGGGGTTGATCCCCAGCCTGCTCTGCAGACTACCCCTGGGGCACAGCAAGAAGGGATTGAGACTAGGCATGGTGGGGTGTGCCTGTAATCCCAGTTCATGGGAGGGTGAACACAGGTGGATCACTATGAGTCTAATCTACTGTAGTGAGACTCTGTAGACCATGTACTAAAATTCAAAATAAATAAATAAGATTCTAGGAAAGCAGATGTTTTTATGCTTTTTATTTTTACTATTCTTTGTACCTATTGTTCTATATTTTCTTCTTTCAGTATAGTTGTGCTTTCTCTTAGAATAAGTAGAGGTCATTAAGTGTATTTCTTCTTAAGGTTTTTGCACTAATCCTTTGAGCTATGGATATTGATGAGTTTAAGATATAAAACCTTGGGAATGTTACTTTCTTTCTTTGTGCTTTTATCAACTTTCTAATTTTCAAATTGGAAGAAAAAGAAATCTATGAGTGGATTTATCTATTTCAATTTATAATCTTTATTGATCCTTAAATTTTGTCCTACTTTTGAGGTGCAAGGATTTTCAAGGTGATTTCTTTTCAACGCATATGTTGAGAATACTGTTTGCTGAATTCCTTGCTTTTTCATATGAAGTGGTTCAGTCATACCATTTTGTTTACTGAACCACACAGTGAGTTCTTTGAGGAGACCTAATTGTGCAGAAAATAATTTGAAGTAGCAATTTTTTTTTCACATTTCCTGTGTTTGGGGCACTAGTTTAGACTTTATCAAAGCCTTATTTTTATTTTAGTTCTTTTTTTGTTTCTTTATTTTTTTATTTTTTGAGGAGTGTACAAATTAGAACATTTTATTTCTAAATTAGAAAAATTTACAAGTAATACAGAATTTCACTTAACAAAATAATATGAATTTCACAGTGTCTTTTATAACACATAGTGTTGTCTTCCAGCCAGTTATTCATATTACCAGATATATGCATGTAATATTTGAAGAAGAAAAAAAGGAAATGTATAAGAAATTTAGAAGAGAAAAAGCGCAAACATTGAAAAAAGGAGACGGAACAAATTAAAGCATCAACTACTCCTTTCCATAGACCAGCAGAAATGCCCAGTACAGGTGTTCAAACCATCTTGCTTACATACATAGATCTATCTCTTTCCTCCACTCCCTCTCCTGTCCTTCTCTTCAACTCAGTAACTATCTCCTTTTTAATAAATTTATTCCCTTTTTCCAGTATCTATGGTGCCTTTCAGATTCCATGTTTCTCTTTCATGTTCTCACACTAAGGAGAAAAGTCTATATTTGCACATACAGGCACATTTATTTCACTGAAGAGAATGTTCTCTAGTTGCATCCATTTACCAACAAAATCCTCAAATTTATCCTGTTTTGTAGCTGAATAATACTCCATTGTGTAAAAATACCACATCTTCTTTATCTATTCTTCAGTTGGCGGGCATCTGCGTTGTTTCTAGGATTCAGTTGTAACAAATTGCACTTCTATAAACATGGGTGCACATATATCACTGTGGTATGAGACTTTTAGTTCTTCTACGAAAATACCTGAGAGGGGAATAGCTGGCTTGAATGGGATCTTCAGTCCTAGATTTTGAAGGAATCTCCACGCTGTTTTTCACAGTGGTTATACCAGTCTGCACTCCCACCAACAGTGCAGAAGGGTATGTTTTCTCCATAACCTCTCCAGCATTTGTCATTGACTGAATTCTTCATGTTAGCCATTCTTTCTGGGGGAAAGTAGTTTTAATTTGCATTTCTCAAAAGAACACTAATGTTGACCATTTTCCCATGTATTTAATTGCCATTTGTATTTCTTCCTCTGAGAAGTATATATTCATCTCAGATGCCCATATTTGGATTGGATCTTTGAAATTGGGGGCCTGATTTTTGTTCTAATTCTTTACATGTTCTAAGTAGAAGGCCTTTGTCAGAGGGACAGCTGGCTATAATTTTTTCCCAGTTTGTGGGATTTCTTTTTACTCTGTTGGAGATTCACTTTGAAGTCCAGAAACTTTTCGAAAAGATGAGATACCAGTTGTTGATTTTTTGAGGAATTTCCCATGCAGTTTGATTTTTATTCGTGAACTCTCTACCTATCCCTATGTCTTTAAGATTTCTACTTATGCTTTACTTTAGAAGGTTTAGTGTTTCCATTTAAATCCTTGATCCATATTGACAGTACCTTTGTGCATGTTGATAGGCATGGGTCTACTTTTCGCCTTTGTTTTCTCTATTTTTAAAGAATAAATAATCTATAAGAGATTCAAATTAAATCCATTAATGTTTAAATTATAAAATAAATCCAAATCTAAGTGTTTAAAATGGGGACGGTTCCATTTGGCGAGTGATCTTTTCTTCTTCCTCCTCCCCAGTACTGGGGATTGAACTCAATAACTCATTTTCTCAAAAATGGTGTTTATAATGTAATTAGAAAGGAAAAGTTACTTCAAATCAGGCTGACCAGGGAAAGACTTATGAAAGAGATGAGCTGGCTCTCAAAAGGTAGGAGAAAATGGAAATGTAAGAAATGAAAAAAATTAAAAATATTCCAGGTGTGTAATATAGTTAAGCATACCAGAACTATATTCTAGAGACTGAAATGATTTGTGCTTGAACATATATTAGAATATAGAAATGGTAGAATGATCACTTAGCAGGTATGAATAATTTTATCTAGATAATGCCAAGAATTGGATGAAGGTATAAGATAAATGAATAATAAATATTTTACTTAATAGTTTTATTTCGTTAAAATAAAACTGAGTTGCTATAGCATTGAAATTTCACATTCAAATTATAGTGACCAAAAATCCATAAAAATTTATTTGTGCACCAGGTCCGAGGTAAGGTAGCAATTCTACACAAAATAGCCATTTGAAGGACTGGGTTCCTTCTAAGTGTTTGCTCTACTATCCAGGATCCAATAGTGTCTTCTGTAGAGTCAGAGGAGGATCATCCCGCATCTGGATTCTATCCAGAAAATGAAGAGTAAATATATTATTAGTCACGCCACAGATGACATCTCAAGTTCCAGAGAAATATGTGGCTTGTGTCACATCCACTCATAGTCTACTGGTAGGAATATGCTCTTGTGCCAAAAATGACTACAAGAGAGGCAGGTAGATATAGACCACCTGGAGAGTTACAGACCTGTCCAGAGTTCTCTTATTAGCAAAGAGAAAGTTGCTTTTCATGAAGAGGTTGTAAGTACTGAACACCAGTGTCTCCTTGGACACCTTCCTATTTCATGTGCTTTTAAATTTTTCCAAGTTTCATTACTTTCTGCTGGCCTGCCTGTTTCTATAATAAAAGTATTTCATTGTCCTTCTTACCCTGGATACTTTGATTTCCCTTAGCAACCAAGTCCAACCAGGAGACAAAAGCCACACCTGTAGCTTGACTATAGGAGATATAATAAAAGTATTAATTAGTAACATCAAGCACTAAGGTATAAAGACAGTGCCAAAGAATCCAGAAATAACAAAAACAGGGAGCAGTTCTTGCTACAAGGTTTGAACAAAACACAAATTAAAGCATAAAGCTCTTCATTCCCACCTCTTAGCCCGTTGCTCAATACTGAGACCCTGGCTTTGGCAAGGAGGATATAACTGGGGTTGCTGGAAGGCAGGCTGTAGCTAAGAAGCAGCAAGCCATCAAATGGCAACCTACTGAAAACTACTGGCGAGCTCTGGCCTGGAGCTTAGGGGAAGTCTCTGGAAAGCTTTCCCATAGGGTGTGCAGTGAAACATGCTGACAAGTGGATACCACTGTGTGTCCCCCGCTACAGTGGCAGCAAGAATTGTGCATGCTAGGAGAACCAAAAAGAGAACCTCTTCCTCTTACAGAGTTCTCCAAAACACACAATCACACACACACATACACACGCACACTATCCAACAACAAAGCTTAACATTCTGCCAGCTGGCAGAAGAAACACGTCTATGGTCCCACTCCAATCTCATTAGGCAGGCCAAGGAAAGGTAGATCTGAGGCCACATGGCCATAAGTTGGTTTCTGGCAAACTGGAAAGATACGCTGTGAAACATACCCTGTAAAGTGTTTGTCCTTGTGTTAAAATGAGGTTCCTTATTTTTGGAACTCAATGAGAGGAAGTGTCAAGGGTTCCCCTGTCAGTATAAACAAGCCCCAGACTGAATGAATCGCTATTTTTATTTCATGGGTAACATCCAACCTGATTTGCTCTTTAAATCCCTACTGTGTTTTAATTAATAGTCCCCAATAGTTCCTCATCCTGTGTACAAGTAAGCATGAAGGGATATCCTGTCAGTTGGCTAAACAATAATGAAAATCCACTCTGTGGTAATCTCAGCGAAAGAATGATTTGATTCTGGTTTTTTCCTGTATTTTCACACGAAGAGTCAGTTTCATAGAATCGCTCGTGACCAACTCCTCAATGACCCTGTCATTATCAATGTGAGGAGTGAGAAAACGAAAACCAAAGCTGCAGCTGTGATCTTCGAGCCATCTGGCTCCTTTGGAAGGTGATTTACTTACTTAAAAATAATCACATGCATATGGGCTCCCCACTTCCTTCCAGTAACGTATTCCTAGAAGTGTTAGTACTCTGTTCTGTTGAGTTTACAAAGAAACGCATTTCTCCTGTGCAGACTGCTCTTTTGTTAATATTCGTATGTGGAATCTGAGGAAAAGAAGTCACCCTCCCGTATCCTCAGAAACAGGAAAAATCTGTTGATGAGATTTTTTTAAAAATTCAAAAGCATTCTTTCAGGCACACTCAATCAGTGTGTGTGTGTCTGTGTGTGTGTGTGTGTGTGTGTGTGTTTCTTTGAAGTAGCTTTAACAGCGTCAAATTTTGAAATAGCAATTTAGAGTTTGATTCCAAACTAATTTTTTCATATATGCAGTTTGAAAAGTGGATTTTAAGGCTATGATCATCTTTGAAAGTTTCTGGCTGGATATAAACCTGCATTTGAATTCTGTGACTATGGGCTTTGCTATTCACCCTGTAGATAGAATAATCTAAGGCACACATTAGGTCCTCATCCATCGTTTATTTTGTTATTTGGTTTAATAACAGAAGAGACAGTTCAACACCATGAGAGCAATTGTCCCCAAGGGTGGCAGAAGTGGCATAGTACCCCTTGCATCCCAGAACTTCCCTTCCAGAATCAGAGTGTGAGTCAATTTATTTCAGGTCTTAACCTTTTCATACTATGAAATGGGGATGTCACATGAAAGTGCAGGTGATGTGCATCTGCATCAGCTAAGTGGCTTTAAGCTAGCGATGTCCTTAAGTAGCATGACCCTAGAACAGTGTAAGCCGTCTCTGTAAGGCCACACATATATAAGGCCACCCAGAGTAAGAGTCCGTTCTCATATAAGCTGCTTGCTGAATCTTAAAACTAAATATATACGACACATTAAAAACATGGGACATGCTTGTGTTCTAAATATCAGTTAGTTCTATTAGTGAAATTGCCTTATAAAAGAAACTATTGATTTCAGGATAGTCTCTATAATTTTACCTGGTGTACTTAAATTGTAAATTATAAAGATGATGTCCCTTATATTTTTAGCTTGTCAATGTGTTTTCAAATAGCTTAGAAGTAAGAGCAAAGTGGAGAAACAGCTGTCCCTTGTTATTTTGTTTCCTGAATACAAATAATCTTAAATTGCTGTAAATGGAAAGGCTGGAATGAATTCAAACACTGCTTGTTTAAATACACTCAGGCTGATGTTTGTGTGTTGGAAGCTTTGGAAAGGGCAGCTCTAGAAGACAACACACATCAGCTTGTAGTGAATGACAACATATAGGTGTGCCTTCCTGTGGGTTGTTAGGGAGATTGCATTTGTATCATTCAGAAACTTTTATAACAGTAAATCACAGGAGATTTAAAGTAAGATATCTTCATTGCTGGATTAAATCCTGAGGCTTATTGTGACTTTTATGCTAATTCATCTTAGGAAAACAGACGTCCTGCTGGCTTTACATATTTAACTCAAGTTTAGGCAAATAGTTCAGATTTTTATAATAACACCAGGAATGAATGTCTTTTCTGTTTCCAACTTTTTAATTTTTTAAATTTTTTTAAAGAGAGTACAAAGGAGTATTAAGTCAGAACAATTACAAAGGACACAGAATTTCTCTAAACAAAATAATATGAATTTCACAGTATTTGTTGGATTGCATAGTGTTGTCTTCAAATTAGTTGTTCATAATACCACATATATGCATGCAAAATTGGAAGAACAAAGGAAATAAAAGAGAAATATGTAAGAAATTAAGAAAAGGTAAAGGACAAAGAATTGAAAACTGGAGATGAAACCATTTAAGTATTAATTGCTTCATTCCATAGACCAGCAGAAGCTCCTACTCTGAAAATTTGGTCTATAAGTAAAAGTGAAAAGAACGTGATTAATCTGTTTATCCTCTAGAACCCCAGAGTTTAAGATAAATCATATTATCAGGGTGTTCATAATATTTTTATCCCATAGCTTTATTGAATATGACATTGTAAAGACTGTTAAATAAATACCTTTTTCTATATTTGAGGAAACAATAAAAGATCTACAAACTGCTGTACAGGGTTTAAGGGTAAGTCCTGTGGGAATTTGACTGACCTTGTCAGGTACAGAAGTTCCATTTTTGTTATATAGGTCTTGCTTTATCTTGGTCTTAACCATCCAGCAGAAAAATATAAAAATGAGATATAAAAGTAAAGCCATATTAATATGCTGAGCTGTGAAAGGCTCAGGTCAACAATTTCTGACATTGCCAGTCCTGTGGATAACCCTCTACTATTATGGACTACTGGACTATATTGGATAACTCTGCTGAATTCATGAACCTATAATATATGAATGGCAATGGAAAACACATCTCTGACCAGACTAAACAAAAAAGGGGGATATAAGTGAAGGATGATTTTGTAGTGAAAAAATACATATATATCTGTATATATAAAATAGTATAGATATGCAGCTACTTTCTCTTAGTTCAATGAGAAGAATGTTTTGAACTAATAGTGTTTAGACAAGATACCATGTCTTCATCTTGTACTATGAATAACAACTACAAAGACAGCAATATTATTGTAACTGTACCACTAACCTGTTTTGAAACTATCTCATTACTACATATTTCTCAATAAAATTATATAAAATATATATTTGAAATATATTTGAGGAAACAGTGGAACAGAAAGTCAAGAACTTTGATGAAGAGCAGAGGTTCAGGATTGCTGATAGAATAATCAGTCTGTGCCTGAGGTTCAGGATTGCAGTCCAATGATAAAAACATTTCACAGTTCAGTGCAAGGAGTAGCTCTAAGTGCTGTACTCGTTCGTGAGACCAAGTCACTCAAACTTCCTCCATATTCCTTGTTCCATCATTGCTAAATAGTGCCGAATTAGTTTCCTGTTTGATTCACTTGGAATTTCCCTCCCTACCACATGTTGAGGAAAATTATGCTATATCTTTTAAACTTAAAACTGCTGAGAGGGCCGGCCAAATAACTCAGTGGACTAAAGCACCTGCAAGCAGGTGCAGGGGCCAGAGGTTCAATCCCCAGGCCTGTCCTACTGGCCCCACCCCTAGGGCGCGCTGAGACTACAATTGAGACTGGGCGTGGTGGCACACCCTAGTCATCCCAGTACTTGGGAGGCTGTAAACAGGCAGATCACTCTGATTGTGATCTAGTAGTGAGACCCTGAACTCCCTGTAGACCCTTCCCTAAAATACAAAAAGAAAAAAACAACTGCTAAGATTTTACTATTTCACAGGCAACCTTCGGATTATAAAGAGACAGAATGAAACTAACAAAAGAGGTAAAAGACAGAATAATTGTGAAATCATGGTTCTGTATTGGATAAACTAATAGTAAGCTGTGAGTTGCACGTCTTAAAATAAAAAAAAAAAATTGTAAACCAAAGATAAGAATTAACTGTGTTTTCCCCCATCATGAATCTATACAAAAAAATAAAGCACAGTATCGGCTTTAGACGTGCTCGAAGGCTCCATATAGCCAAAATTCTGTCTGCTGTACTGAAAATCCTAAGTTCACATCCTGATACTCCCTGGAGTTGTCAGATAAATCAATGAACCTCTGTAAGTCTTGGTTTCTTCTTCAGTTTGGGGTTCTGAGGACTAAATCAGAGAGTAAAGTTTCCCTCTAGTACAAGACTGGCATATAGTAGGTGCTCGATAAATAATTTTTGTGTTCATTCTATTTTACCCATATTATAAATATGTATTATATAATAACTTTATTAAATTTATATATATACTTAAATTGTCATAGTACAATTCACCTTACTCTCCAAACTAGACACACACACACACACACACACACACAATTATTTTTCATTTATTATGACACAAACTTGGTGCTCCTTATACAGTGGGGGACAAGAGCAGAACAAAATAAATTTGTTAGTGATTAGAACACAGGCTATATGATAGTGAAAGTTATAACCCATGTTTGAAAATTCATTCATAAATTGGTTTCTTAGGCACACTCTCGCAATATTAGGGGACGATTTTCTAGGTTCTATTATGTTATAAGGCATTCCCTCGCACAACAAAAATTAACTTTATTGAGAGTTCGTCATCCACAGTGCTGACACAAATACATCTCAAGTTGCTCAGTCACCTGGATATTTTTAGCATTCTTTGGGCCTTGTGTTATATCCAGTCCTTGTACAGTCCAATTTCATTCTAATTAACCTCGTACTGCCGTCCTTGTCAAAAGACACACTAAATGTATATCTTTTCTCAGGGTAAAATTTTTTTCCCTTTCTAAAACTCCTCATTGATTTTGGAAACTTGCTGCCCTTGCGCCCCTCTCTCTTACTTTCTTCTGGTCTATATTCTGTGATTTGAAGTGATCTCTCTAGTGTATGTTGGTGACATAGAATAATGACTGTCGCCTTTGGGAATTGGTACATGTCTTAATTTTTTATACTTCACTTTCCACCCAGGTTTTTCCCTTTTTTCTCACAAAATCCTCCGTTCTTTTCCATTCTGTTAAAGGCTCTTTGAGTCCTGCCCTCCTGAGTCCCTTGTTCTGTCTTGTCCAACACCCAGTGCGTGTAGTGTACACTTGCCGTTTCTCCCTCTTCGTCTTTAACCAGTAATCTGATCTAATCTGCATTTTCCCTAAATACTGCACGAAATTGTCTCCTCAAGAGTGTTGCTAAGTGACACATTCGCTGAGGTGTTTTCAGGCCGCACCTCAGTTGATCTCCCCACAGCATTTCCCAACCTCTCTGTTCCTTCTTGGGAAGCCTCCCTCGTGTGATACTTCTTTACACTGTCCTCCTTCATCGCTACATTTCTTTGATTTCTTCACAGCCTCTATTCCTGGTTCTCCTATGTATGGTATACCGCCTGGCCACTAGCTTAAGCTTCCTTCTTTCTACTTTCTGGGAAGTACTCGCGCTCCGGGCCTCTCTCTCCTGAGTTTCCAGTTGGACGCCACCATGGTTTTCGGGACATCTATCACTTCACACACTCCCAGTGCGCGCTCTGCCTTTGCTATCCACTCTGTGAATTCATACATCCCCTGTGCGGCCTCCTTTTCTCTCCTTATCATAACTCCTTAGGCTTCAACTCCTCTCAGAGTTACTTCAGAGGGATTTGTTATCCGTTAGCTTTTCACAGGGTAACAAATACCTGAGATAATCAACTTGAAAAGAGGGCAGGTTTATTTGGGCGACTGCTGAGGTCGCTGCACATGGTGAGCTGCCCTTGTTGCTGTGGACTCTCTAGTGCAGCTCCATGTCGCGATGCAAACACACAGCGAAAGAATCTGCTCAGCCTAGAGCAACGTAGAAGCCAACGGAGGGAGAGAAGGGACCTGGATCCTGTGACGCCCTTCAGGGGTGCATCCCACGTGACCTTTTTCCCTCTGCAGGGCGCTGTCTCGGGTTTCCACCACCTTGGTAGCGCCTGGCCTGGGCCCAGCCTCCAGCACACCCCATGCGGGGTCTGCGAGATCCAACCGGTATTCCTTGGAATCCATATTTGCTGGTATTTTGGGGGGTCTTCACCTGGTTCTTCATTTTCTATTCTTTTCCCGCTATACACCTTTAATAGCGCCAACAGAACATCCTTTCCAAATCAAAAACACACTATCAAACTCCTACTCAAAAAATATTCTTTCCTCCTCCTTGCTTACGTGGCAACATTTAATATTGTTAGCAGTTTCCAGTGTGGACATCATCGCTTCACACATGTTCCAGGCTGTCCACTGGCCTCCCTGTCCTGAGGATAGAATCGAGGGCCTTTGCACGGGCCTGCTTTCCCAATCCCATTCTTGTATTTGAGCGAGGTGCTTGCTCAGACTGAGCTCAGTCCTCCGATGCTCCTGCCCCAGCCTCTCAGACTGCATGGGTTGTAGAGGTCACCAACACGCTGGACAGTACAGACACTGTCCACCAAGTTCTCACCTCTCTTTCGGCCCAAACTGGATCCTTTTTCCTTCTCTGTTATATGCTTTCTTCAAAAATATAGATCGAAAGTTATACCTTGGCATATGCCTACTACAATTGCTTTTATGGCTTGTAATCATTTTTCTTCTTTAATTTCACCACTCTTTGTTTGGGTCCTCTTGGGTACGTTTTGTATCCAGTTACTACGCAGTGTATACAAAATAACACCCAAAGATACAATGCATATCTACAGGCATCCCACATCAACACTATTTTTGGCAAAGCAGTAAGAGGATGCTTGTGTATGTGCTGCCAAAGAAAACACAAGAACGTTTCAGGTTTTTGGGTTTTTTTAATCATAATTTCATTTCAGACTACGGAAAGTGTGTAATAATACAGTTAGTATTTTTAAATAAATCTTGTTATTAGTCACAATGTGGTGAATTCAATTAACCAAAGAATTTCGAAAACACATTTGCTGATTTTAGCAAATCTCCAAAAAAGATTTACCAAGAAAACAATATAAATTATTGTAAATATATATAAATTATTGTAAATATATATTATTGTATATAAATATATATAATATATATTATTGTAAATATATATAAATATAAATAATAAATAAATATATATTATTGTATATATATATAGTGCTATATCTTAGTCAATATATTACTTATTATGGTCCTTTTATAAAGAACAACAAGGCTCCACTTTTAAATGTCACTGAATGCTGTAATATGTATTGTATCAGCTTTTCTTTTTTAATCTTTGCATTTAACATTTTAAGGCAAATATTTCTGTATAAGGTAAAAATACTAACATGATCAATTATTTTCTTTTTTCCATTTAGTAACTAATTTATATTTTTATATGTTAACAATTTTATTGAGAAAGAAGTAGCAATGAGACAGTTTCAAAACAGTTCCGTAAAACAGTTACAATAATGAATACACTGCATATCATTGTCTTTGTAGTAGTTCTTCCTAGTACAAGACGCAGATATGATATCGTGTCTAAACACTATTAGTTCAAAACGTTCTTCTCATTGAACTAAGAGAAAGTAGCTGTATATTTATGCTATTTTGTATCACAGATATTTTTTCCACTACAAAGTGGTCCATTTATATCCCCTTTTGTTTACTTTTGTCAGAGATGTGTATTCCATTGCTATTCATATATTGTAGGTTTTAAATATCAAAATTAGGGGGTGGGGAGGTGGCTCAGTAGAATAAGCGCTTCCCTGGCGAGTGCAAGGGCCTGAGTTCAATCCCTGGTTTAAAAAAAAAAAAAAGAATGTAAAAGAAAAGAAAATATCAAAATTAAAAGAAAAGTTATTCAGTATGCTTTTTAGTCACATTTGATACAAATCAAACATAAATTATCCTAAATGTCTTAAAAGATATTAGATAATATATTCTAAAAAGGAAAAGATTCCTGTGGCAAAAATTCCACACTGTGGAAAATGCTAGCAATATTGAATTTTGTTATGTAAGCAACGAGGAGCAAATAATATTTTTTGACTTTGTGCTGAATGGGTTAGCTCAAAACCAGCTCTGTGTCCAAGGAAATGCATATGCTGACTGACTTATGCTAGGATTGCTGGAATTTGCCAGAATAAAAATAAAATATGTGTTTGTTTCAACAAATTAGATTAATCCATGAAATAGTGGTGGAGTGGTGCAATCAGTCCCTTCCAAATTGCATGATTACTATAGTGGAGGAAGGGCAAAGTGGATAAAATGAATGTTGGAAAGACAGGCTTAATAACTATCAATAAGATTAATTAATAACTTTGACTTCATTTAATGTTTTCAATATGAAATGGTCCACATAATACTACTAAGAAATTTAACACAAATCAATGAATTAATTAAAGCGTTTCCATGTTATATCCAAAGAAAGTAAAGACTTATTGAACTGATTTTCAATTTAAAGTCTCTAAATAATCACAGAATTTAAAGACTGTTGGACCATATGTCAGATTGCTTCCTATTCTTTGTGAAAATCAATAGGAAGTTACAACTTTGATATGAATGACAAGGATTCCAGCTTTTATATCAGGTTTGGCTTTTTCCTCTAAAGGAATTTATAGCTATGCTCATAGAGACAATACTGAAACACATAAAACAAGTGAGGAACTACAACATTTTATGCTTCATAAATGGCTATAGTAGATGGAATCAAGATACAAGGCAAATGGTCCTTTAGGAGAGAGAAGTTTCCTTGTTGACCAGCTAGTGGAGGTGGATCTCAAAAAATAAAGGGAAGTGAGACAAGTCCCAATGAGTGGTATCTTTGAAGAAATAGAAAAAGACACAGAAAACATCCAACACTAAGAAAACAAAACAAGCACAAATGGTTTGGGAAGGCACCACTGAGTGTATGTGTGACTGTCGGACAGTTAAAGCAGGGAAGATGGCCTCCCTGGAAAGCTACATCTTCATTCAGGATTAGTGCGAGAGAGTGTTTTAAAGAAGGGCAGAATAGAGTTATTACTAAACTACTACCATGGAAACTAATTTCATAAATATGAAAATTGATTTGTGGGTTTTGGTTTTCTAAGGAAGGGTCTAACTATGTGCTTTAGGCTGTCGTTGATCTCGTTATGTGGTGTAGGCTTGGCTGTAGCTCACAGCAGTTGACTGCCTCTGCCTCCTGGGTGTTGGGCTGACAGGGGTTGCCGCCATGCCCAGAAAATATTAGATATTCTTGACGTGAGGTAAAACATGATCAGTGCAGTGGGTTTTAAAAATGTATTTATTAAACTCACACATGTCCAAGAGTAGTGAGAAGAAAGGTAGGTTAAAATTCATTCTTAGGGAGAAAGCCTATGTGCATTAAATCAGTGTCATATGTGATAGAAAGGTGAGTGGAGAATATTCATCTAAATCAGTTCCAAAGTTAGGAGATGCACAACTGGAATTAGGACGTTTGTTTCTTACAAGATACGAGGCCTTCAACAAATAATTATGCCTCTTGAGATTTCAGTTCTAGCATTTAGAAAATAAAGTGGATTCAAATGCTCATTTGGCATGGATGGCAAAGATTTTTGAAGTAGCTTCCTTTACCACTGGCTTTCACTTCTGTAGAAGAGGTGACAAGGTTCGATCAGATCATACAGGGAGCCAAATAATGATTAGTGCTCAATAATATATGCTTACTGCCTTGCAATAAAAGTACAGTATTTTTGAGAGAGTCATTGGGATAGATATCACTCTGTGAATTCTGAAGAAGTAAATTATGTATTTATTTATATTTTTTATTTATTTAATTTTTTGGCTGGCTCAGCCTACCCTGAGGGCAGCGCTGGTACAGCAAATGGTTCCCAGGATCCAAGGTGGTCCCTTACACCTGCCTAAGCTTGCCTAAGCTTGCCTAAGCATGTGCTTTAGACCACTGAGCTATCTCACCAGCCCAAGAAGAAATAAATTATTTAAATAAGCTATAATAAAATGGGATATTAGACAGCTAAGTTTTCATTTAGATCTTAATAGAAGTTGTATGGTTATATGAAGTTAGATAGATAGACAGACAGGCAGGCAGGCAGGCAGACAGATAGATATAGATTATCCTTTGACAAGCTGATGGGAATGTACCCAAGATAGCTAACAGAAGAATTAACTGTACTGCACAACTATGTACAAGCACATTTCTCCACAACTCATTCCTTGTGTTTTTTCTCACAACTTTTCTCCTGTTCTCTTACTAACGCTTACCATCCCCCAGTTCTCTCACTCTGATGTCTCATATACTAGCAAGAGTTCATATACAGAGTCATTTCCAAGCACATTCAATTTCAGATCTCTTTCAGAAAGTGAAAATTAATTAAAACTGCCAATTCTAAATTTGTTTGGTGGATTTTATCTTCTAAAGATACAATCATTTCATAGAAAGTGTGCTTGTTAGTTAAAGATTTTCAAACACACAGTTGTTAATATGTTGGTCATCTATTTATTTAGATTATTAATTTTGTCAGCACTTCTTGTATGACCCATATGAGTGAGTAAATATGTATTTATAAGTAAAAACGTTATCCTTCATCACCAAGAGCATTCTGTTCTTCAGATTCTTGAGATAATCCCAACTGTTACACATTTATAGCATTTTGTTCAGAAGATTGGTGGTGTTTACAGAGATCTTATGAATCAAAAATTTGAAAATAATATTTAAGCTTTGTTTAACAAATCATCAAAGTCTATGTTTTTACAACTGTACACATGCATAAAGGATTGTACTGTATAAATAGTAATCAATCATCTTAAATGACTCATATAAGATGTAGACTTCTTGGCATAAATGAATACTCAGCAAGCATCTTGAATTGATCACACAAGAAAAGTTGTTTCCATGCCAGTAAAGATTCCTGAAAACTTGTCCATTCCTACTTACTTATATTGATTTCAAGCAGTGAAAATCTGAGACTTTATCACAAAGTATCTAAAATTTGAGAATGTTTAAAAATGATAATATTGCCAAAACTTAAATAATTTTAATAGTAACTGGTGATATTTCATGAAATGAGAGGAAAGGACAGGTTAAGAGAACAGGATAAAAGGTGTAAAAAAAAAAGAGAACATCTTATGTGACATTAAGGTGTGTCATTTTGAAAGCAAACAGAAACTTCTGTGTTTGTACATATTTATGAATACAAACAATGATATGTAACATGTAAGACATCATAGGCAAATATTACTAGTTGTGTAGTACACATTCACATACAGAGAAGTAAATATTCAGATTTTGTTGGTCGCAAAGTGGTCACTGATGTGGACATTTACTTTGATAAGTACCACCTGAGTCTTGATTTTAATTTCTTCCAGGAATATAATTTTCATTAACTGTGTTCATCTTCTTTGGTCTTGCACTCAATTTAAAGCAAGGTTTTCCACATTGCCACTACCTCATCTAATGTGTTGACATATTTTTCAAATATCTCTGTCCTACCTGTCACTGCCTACCTCTGTCACTCCCCTTTTTTACTTTTTAGTTTCTGAATGTCTTCATTTAAACTGGTTTCTGAAAGCTCATATTTTCAAATTTAAACAATAAATGATATTGCACCTGAAGTCTATACATTCCAGGATCCAAGACGTTCTGCAAACTACACATAGGACTTAACTTTGCAAATGATGAGAAGTCTTTTTAGTAAAGTAGCCACTTTGATTCTTGAACTAGTACCACTGATCCCAAGTGCAACAAGTCTGTGTTTGGTGCTAGCTTTGTTCTGCCTGGCACATAAGTGGTGAGAATAATTCTGTGATATATCACATTTGTCATATGACATCATAGAAAGACTCATGTAGAGGTATTATTTGTGTTCAATTAATATTTATTTGAACAGGATAGATAGATAGATAGATAGATAGATAGATAGATAGATAGATAAAACTTGGGATCAAACTCAGGACCTTCTGTGTGGCCGGAAGGTGCTTATGCCGCTGCACTATTTCCTGACTGAAATTAAACATATTATTAACCTGTCATTTAATATTAGTTAACAATGAACTACCTTGCTTACAATTCTACCTTGCTCATTGCTTAATAATTACTACTTTCCTGTATTGTATTGTATTGTATTGTATTGTATTGTATTGTATTGTATTGTATTGTATTCTTTTATTTGTTCTGTTCATTTACTTATTTTCTCAGTACTGGGGACTGAACCTGCAGTCTTTGCACTGAGTTGTATTCACTGCCCTTTTTTACTTTTTAATTTTGCTGCAGAATCATGCTGAGTTTCTAAGTAACCCTGGCCTGTTCAACCTTTTGATCATCCTCCCTTAACTTCCACCAGGGCTGGCATACAAGTTGTGCCACTGGGCCCAGTTACTATTTCCTTACTAAAGCAACTGAGCAAAGAATTTGGGAAATTTCTCCACTGTTCAGGTAGTGAATTTGTTCCTAGTGTCATGGCTATTTCAAAGTAAATCCATCACCAATCTTCTTTGGTCCCTAACATTCTGAGTCGCGCCCCTTTTATGATAGAAGCTTTATCATCTTGAATATTTTATTCAGTGCTATTATGATAGTTGGGGTATTTTTACAGCTCGAATTTTAAAAAATTTCATTTAGAAAGGAGTTTGATTTTTTATTTATAGCTAAATTCTTTGCTTTTGTGCTCTGTTCTCTTTTTTTTCAGTCTACCTACTTCCTAATATCACTGAGTCTAAATAATTTCTGATTTTCTTTTTAAGTATCATTTAATCCATGGATTGTTAAGGAGTTTATTATTTAATTTGTAAATATCTGGAGATATTCTAAATATCTTTCTTTTGTTGAATTCTAGTTTAATTACATTGTAACTATAAAGAGGCTTCAAATTATGAGTCCTTTCAAATTTATTCTGATTTGCTTTATGATCTAGAACATGACCTGTTTCAATACATATTTCATATATAATTTAAATAAAACATTCTGTGTTGAATGGAACATTCTAAATATAAATTAGATCAATTTAGTTGATACTGATGTTTACTATGGTCTTATATAGACTTAGTGATTTTCTGTCAACCTGCTGTATCAATTAGTAAAATAGGGCATTTAAATACCTGATTACAATTGTGGAATTGCATATTATGTATTATAATGCAGCATATGTTATTTTATGCTGCATAGCAAAATTTTCTCCTTCCACGTCATGATGTTACTTAGTTACCAATTCCATGTATTATATAAAATAGTGCATCTTTTTACAGCATTGTCTTATTTATTGCCATGCTATCTAGTTTAAAATTTCAGAAGCCTTACAGAACCAAAGCAAAGGGAATTCAGGAAGATAAGTCTTTCTGAATTTTTTAAATGTCTTACTTGAAGTATATTACAAACACTTTAGATTTACATTACTCAGTGTATTATATAATGCATGTATAAAACTAGTCATTAAAATGCTAACTTGCATCAAATTTATTATTAGGGCATTCATAAAAAATAGCTCTATGGGAATGAACTACCTATGCCACTATTTAATTCATATAAATTAAATTTTATATTAAAGGATTTGACTACCTTGGAAACTTCCTCTCCCTCAAAGAGTTAATTGTGTACAGTGTTCGTACCATCTGTACCATCATTTTTGTAAATTTGGACTTCAAATATCAGCAAAAGGTTTTGTTCATAAAATGAAAGCATTTACATTGAATCAATTGCATTCAGACTTTTATCCCTTAATGTGTCACCTTGTTTACATGTTCTTACATTTGTATACAGATATTTCTTAAATTTTATGATTTTCTTTTTTTTTTTTTTTTGAACCAGGGATTGAACTCAGGCTCTTGTGCTTGCCAGGCAAGCGCTTATTCTAC
>NDGN011384895.1:0-16254 GCA_002564285.1 Tympanoctomys barrerae | reverse complement strand
TGCAATGTGTTAATTATTGAAACTGTCCTACCAACTTGGTTTGAAACTGTCTCAATGCTATTTGTTTCTCAATAAAATTATGGAAAAAAATAAAATTGATAAATAAACAAAATTTTTCTTTGTAGGGTGAATTGGCATCCTCATAACCTGTATTCCTTGATCTTGATTCTGCATGCTGGGGCAGTCTAAACCTGTTCCCACCCACCTACCCTATAATGCTTTTCCCAATTATATAAACATGGTAGCATGTATACCTATGGGCTTACTCTTCTCTAAGCTAAACATTTACTTTAATCTTATGAAAAAAGTTCTAATGAAAATATGCCATCTAAAGCTATTCAAGTACTTTAGGATTGGTAAGTCATATTCTCAAACAGAGAAGGACAATAACAGAACAACATCAGAGAAAGTAAAGATTTCTTCAGTGTCTAATCTGTTCCCTTCGAGCACTGTTTACTTGAAGCCTTTGCTAAATCAAGAACCTCAGGCAAAATTTGTCAGCCTTGCCTTCAGGCCACCAATATAAGAAGCCCCAACTCCTCCATAATAATTACACTCTAGTAATTTTTCTCATATCTAAGGCTGACCTAAAAGATAAAGAGCTGTTAATTATTTTCCCAAGCCCATATGCTCTTTTACCTTTTATTGAGGAAAATTTTTTGTAACATCTTTTATGTTTCTACACTTCTTGCTATCAGGCAATGACTGGTTCATGTTATGTTTCCTAGGATTTTTTTATAGCAAGAAGCTTTGGAAGACAGAGATATAGCCCTTCTGGAGCATGGGTAGACCTGGTTGGGGAACAGTAAAATGATGAGGATCTTATGGCCCTTCAGTGCAAAGTTTGGACAACTTTATTCGCAACCCCTTGAAAAGACAGATGTAGTGAGTTCAGGGAAACTTTGCTATGAGGCATGTCCACCATATGTTCAAAATACACATGAGTCTATGCTTTCTTCATGGGCCTTAAGGATAAGAGGCATGATGTAAACTTGAAAATCATACTGCCTTCTGTATTATAATTAATAATGTCTTTTGTCACTAACTCCAAATTATTGTATATTCTGACAGTATCAATGTTAGGTTACACAACAGGTAAAATTTCAGATCCTCAGAGTTTTTCTGGGTCCAAGTAACAGTGAGTATCCACCTTCAGATGTGTGTGAAAGACACTTCTGATAAGTCCAGCTCATGTCCTTGATAATCCTCAGATCCTGGGATGCATAGACAAGTCAAAGACACTGCAAGGCTTTTAAAGTTGTAATCCCAGCTCTTGGGAGGCTGAAAACAGAAGAATCACTAGGAGTCCGATCTACATAGTGAGATTCTGTAGGCCCTTTAGACCCTGTTCTAAATACAGAAAAAATGAAAAAGAATAAATAATCATTTTTATTTAAAACAGACATGTTCTATGTTGTGTATTAGGAAAAATAACCCTAAGACCTGAACAGATATGAGACTGTACAGAGGACAGAACATAGAAAGACCGAAAAAATGCTTGGCCTTCAGGAAAACTTAAAAGCTTAAAATCAACCTCAAACATGTTGAAGAGGAGCTTCCTGTACAGTGAAACAACTTGGGCTATTAATGGTGCTCAGAAATTTTATCTGTGGAGTCTATCTCCACATACACAAATTGAGAATGGTATGCATCTCCACATAAACAAATTGCTTGTAGCTAAATTATTTAAAACAGAATCAAAAGAGAAAGAATAGTTAGAAATCAAAAGGATTTCTATATTTATTCATCCTATATTTATTCATCCTTTATTTTCTGCTCATATGGTAATTAGTTCATGTTATACCTTGAGGCATGTTTGCTATCATCTTGAAGAATTAAACTTCCATATCACAATTAAGGTTCTCTGAAGACATTTATTACTCTGAAATGGTGTTTCACTTGTTGGCCATCCCATAAATACTTGTTGACTGAAGATGACTATAGGAAAAAAGCCACAACTTTCAATATTCTAGATCTGAGTTAAATCAGGAAGCCAAAATCAGCAATTCTTCCACTGATATTAATCAAAATTTTACAAGACAAATTAACATAAATAATCAAAGTGAAATATAATTTTGGGGCATTTTTCTAGCAAAAAGAAATTTCATATCACTTAATTTTAAACTAACAATAGTATATCAAAATGTAATTGTTATTCAACTTGTTACCTTTTAACTTTAGCTGAATTCACAGACAAAGAAAATTTTACTTTTTTATGTATTTAGTTCAGGGTCTATAGGGTCTCACTACACAGAATAGACGCATAGTGATCCTCCTGTTTTCAGCCTCCCAAGCACTAGGATTACAGCTACACACCACCACACCCACTCTAAGTAAATTTTTCTATTATTCACTTTATTTTAATTCTAACTTAAAGAAATTATATATTAAGTCTATCTCCAATAATATTGATGAACACAGATATATAATGTTTGAAAACCTAGTCATCACCATTGCTGACTCATGGACAATCAATTAAATGATGGGATTTCTCTTGCTGTCCTATCACTTTTTTTCTTCCTTCTGTATAGTTCTATTTTGTATTTTTAGGGAAGGGTCTACAGGGTGTTCAGGATTCTCCTGTTTACAGACTCCCAAGTGCTAGGATTACATGTGCATGCCATCAAGCCCAGCTTCAATTGCCGTCTCAGTGTGCCATAGGAGCGGGGCCAGCAAGCAGGCCTGGGGATCGAACCCCTGGCCCCAGCGCCAATCTGCTGTGCTATTTGGCTGGCCTTTCTATCACTTTTATAATGTAAAATTCATTTGGAGAAGAAAATATCTATTTCAGTTCAACTTAGTTTCTTTATACAATGGGAACAGTAATAATTACTCTTTGATGGGAAGAATTTAATGAATATATGTAGAGGCCATGAGCATTTCCAGGCCACCTCAACACAATGTTCTACTAGTACTACTATTATTTATCATGATTAATAGCATTAGCTGAATTTTTTTTCTAAAGAAGTGTATCATATTCAACTAGTTCTGACAGAATTAGAAAAGACCCCAACTATATTCAATGTATGAAGGGTTCAACTATATTTATCAAAATATCAAAGTATGCCTTTTTATGTATTTGGTGCAGTGTCTCACTACTGAGCTCAGACATGTGTGATGTTCCACTCTTCTGTTATAAGATCATATATCATAATGAGACATCTTCATAATGGTTTACTTTTAACTTCCTCCAAAACATGCAAATCTGCTTTTTCATGTGTCACTATAATGAACTGATCTACTTCTACCAGACGTTTTTTAAAACAAATCTTGGCATGGTGTGGGTCTAATGGACCCTCTGTAATGCTTGGGTGAACATACACAAAACCAGTCAGACAAAGAAGAAGGTGGGTAAAAATCTCTGTTTGCTACCTTGCACACTGCACACACCTACCAGTTTGTCATACCAAGTGGGTAAATACAAAGACTGATTCTTGTATCCCTCAGGTAAAGGTACTGAGATGTATAGCTGGATACTGTTATGCTGAAGTACAAATTTATGGTAGAAAACTAAGGGATAGATACTGGACTCAATGTTGTATAAACTAGACTAGTAAAGGACCAGGTTAAAGTTTTATGGAATCATGTTAGCTTAGATAAAGATATGAGGAAAAAAAACATGCTATTTTTTTGCAAAATCTAGAAAAAGCATGAGAATGGGTATATTTTACAGAGCTCTTAGAAAAATAAGATTACAATTTTTAGCTGGATCAGACAAATGGATAAATAAGATAATCTATCAAAATGAAGAAATGGCTGAGTTAGGAGTAATTAGCAATGAGACTCATGAGAATGTAATTTTACTGTGGGTTTTTTTCCAAAAAAAATCCTAATGCCCTGAAAATTAAAGGAATCATCTAACTTTCCTCTATGATACTTCTGTTTATAATATGTTCCATGTAGTGATAAAAAAGATAAACAGCTAAAATCTCCATAAAAAATAAAAAAAGGAAAGGCAAAACAATCTATGATGCAGCAGGATATTACAGGCAAATGGGACTGAAATTCCCAGTGCACACCAACAGGACAATGGCCAACCTACTAAACTTTCATACCCAACATTAAAAGCAACTCAGCAACAATATTAAAACACACTGAAGAGAAAAAGCCACAAAGGAAATAATAGGAAGCTATTGAATTTTCTATAAATGATACCCCAGAATATGATGATGGCGGACAATGGAAGTAAAATAAAAAATGAATGAAAGAAGCAGTAGAGCTTTGAGAGTGTTAAGAGTGAACAAAATAAGGAAAAGGAAACTTCATAGAAAACGAAGGAATTTAAGGGACTAAAAGGATAGAGGTAGTAAAGTGGTAATAAAGCAACTATAAATAAAAAAATTTGCTATTATGAAAATTACTAATGTGTGAAAATGCTGTTAAAATTATTCTCAGTATAACAGATGAATGCTTAAAATGGCCAATAATATATTCAAATGTATTCAGACTTATTAGTAATCTACAAAATACAAGTACAATGATAGTGCTATGCCATTTTAGCCTATCCAATTGAAAAAAAATTTTTTAAGTTTATTTTCTCTGTTATATTGGGCATTCAATTATACTATTATGGGCATCAAATGAACAAACTGTATTGTAGCTCAGTAAGATGTATCAGATCTAGAAGTGTATATAATTAAGCATTTAAATCATAATGTACCCTCAAAAGACATTTAATAGAAATGTTTAACAAAAGCATTTTATAATTTCAAAAATAACAGAAATATACCTAATTCCTATTAGTCTGGGAGTAGTTAAGAACTACATCATATAAATGTAATAAAGATATATGATTATCTAAACTACATTACAGTTAATCAGATGAATATTATAATTGTATAATCACAAAATACAGCTATTAAATATGATATATTGCATGTACTCATTCTTATGTTTGGATTACTGTCTTTCCTATCATTGCCTGAAAATCTCTGCTTAAAAGCCACTGAAATTTTGTTAGTAGTTTTATTTTTCAGTCTTTATAATTAAATCTTTTGTGCATCTGAATCTAAATTCCAAGTAATTGGTTTAATTCAGATTTTAAGTGATCTGTTTTATTCCATGATGTGTTGACATCTCCTCTTTATCACATACTAAATGCCTATAGTTGAGGTGTATTTGGAAAAAATCCATGTGGCTGTATTTCTTTGTCAGGTTTCTTCTATATCCTCCAATTTTAAGAATAAGAGGAGGGGCTCTACTCAGAATCCTGGGATATTTAACTATCTTCGAATGCGTCAGGCCTGAGTCATTTCTCAGAATGACTGAGAAAGTCATTCTCTTTCAAGTAGTCGTGTCCTTCTTTCAAGTACATGCAACAGAAATGTACTTGAAAGAAGGACATGACTACTTGGAAAGAGAATTTGACGAAACTTAACAATAATTTGCATCTACAGAGATTTGTACAGATAAAACTATACAACTTATGCATGTAAGAAATAAACAGAACCTCAGGCTGGGGATATATAGCTTAGTGTTCTAAGCACCTGCCTAGCAAGTGCATGGATCTGACTTCAATCCCCAGAACCGCATGCTGTGCTGGCTCCAGAACCCCAGGTGTGTGGAGCTGGCCTGAAACCAGGCGTGGTGGCACAAGTCTGTAATCCTAGTGCTGGAGAGGCTGAGACAGAAGGATCATTACAATATATATATTATATATATATATATATTTTTTTTTTTTCTTTCAGTGCCGGGGATTGAACTCAGGACCCTGCTCTTGCCAAGCAAGCACTTATTCTACTGAGCTATCTCCCTGGGCCCCCATAAATAAATTTTTAAAAAGAAATAAACAGAACCTTTACAAATTTAACAAACGAGTATTAAACAAGTTTTAAGCATATAAACAAACAAATTTCAACAACAGAAAAAAAAGTCTCTTTGAACATTTCTCAGTCTTCATTGGCAACCATGGCCAAGTCTGCTTACTGATTTTCTTCCATCTCATGTGACTCGGTTTCATGACACTGCATGTTATGTCCACAGTAATCATAGAAAATACACAACTACTTTTTCCATACTATAAAACTATCACCATCTCCCAAAAATTATGCATCTTCTTCCTAATACATGAGTATTATGAATAAAGTTTAATAGTTTGTAGTTTGATTTCTCTATCCTCTTGCTTCAGTAAATTCAAAATTATACTTGTGTTCATCATTCCTCAGATGGTTCCTAATCTTATCTTAAATCTGATCATTACCTCACTTTTAGGTACACCACTGTTTTATTTTTTGGCCTCAGAGCATTTCCTCGAAATTATGAGGCAGAAACAATATGGCTTCTTTGATACATTTATTATACCAGATTCCACTATAATGTTAATAATGCCTTCTCTTAAGAAGGTCATGAAAGGCTGAATCTTTTCTTGTGTAGCTACCCATTCCTAGAATCTGTAAATTTAGTACTGGTATGTAAAGTTTCCTCCAAGATGGTTAAGGCAATGATTCTTAGAATCTTCAGCAGGTTTTTGAAACTAGCAGTTAGCAGGATTCTCACCCTGACTAACTATATATGCTGATATCTGTGAACTAAGCAACCGGAGTGAAGATAGCAATGTGCAATACTAGGATCATGCTTGGAATGCCTGTCATTCTGGTCTTCTAAATATGTACTGCTTGTCATATCATGTCAATTACTGCTATACTGTCTCTCAAGTAAATGTTGGTTTAAAAAAAGGGGGGATAATAAATGAAAATGAGAGAAAAGAAAAAAATAAAGTTTCCGTAGTATGTGGCCACTAAGCAGGAGCTTAATGTAAAGTCAAGAGCATGGGCTTAAGGACTGATTGGAGGGGACAGAAATGGGAAAGAAAGAAGAAATAAAATATATTATAGGGCTGGAGAGAGAGCTCAGAGGCATAAGAGGCTGCCTAGAAGTCCCAAGTTTGATCCCGATCCCTGGTACCGCATGCCACACAGGCCCTGGAATACCAGGTGCACTGTGCTGGCCCCAAAACCAGGAGCGGTGGTGCACTCTTGTACTCCCAGCACCAGGGAGACCCTGTGTCAAAAATAATGATATTAATAATAAGAAGATGTATTATGTACAGGTACAAATTCTCTAAATATGACAAGAATATACAAATAAAACATTTTTAAATATAAAAAAACAGAGGTTTGTGTTTAAGTTCTACCTGTGCCTTTTAATTGTGGTTTGAAGAAGATCCTTCTTTCCCCAGATTCTGTTTATGAAACGTGAACAATGGTACAAACCTACAAAATATGACTAGAATTAAGTACAATGATCTACGTAAAGAAATTACCACAATGGAATAAAACATGTTCAACAGTGGTAGCTATTACTGAAAAAAATAAAATTCTATTTTTTTCAGGATTTTTAAGAATCAATTCTAAGAAAAAATAACTAGAGAATAAAATATATGATTTAAAACCTATGTAACCCAGTTTCTGAACATTAAAATGTTTTTGTTATTCACAGCTGAATTCATGAGTGACTAATATATTAAATTTTTATAACTAAGTTCTGTTTATTGTAATTATTGTCCTCATCTACATTAAATATTGCATTTCTATCATCTTAATGATTTTCCTGCAATTTATATTATACTAAAAGATTGGTTAAAAACTAAATTAACATGAATTTCATGAAATGTTTAACTTATTAAACAAAATGCAATTTTTTAAAATATGTGTGTGACATCTATTTTTCAAAATTAAGAATTTGAAGAAAGTTTTAGATTACTATATATATTGTCAGGACTAGAGATTAGAGAAGAATATATTTAAAGTACTGACTTTATTTTTATATCCCCTATGTGTGAAGTCAATTAACACCACCACACAAATCAACGTATAACTGTTATTGTGCTATCTTCCTATTTAACTTCTGTTGCCTTTGAAGTCCTCAGGAATAAATTCTTCAGTCTAAATTATGAGGCAGACTTTCTTATGAAGAGAATGTCACTAGAAGTCAGGAGCCACAAGTTCTGGCAGTTCTGGCCCTACAAGAGTACTCAACTTTGGATATCACATAACATAATTTCATGTACAAAGTGAGAAAGTTGGACGGGTACTATGACCTAATTCCTCTCTCACCACCACTGAAATTTTTATGTTGAAAAACTGAGCCCCAGTGCAACAATACTGGAGCTGAATGGAGGTGTTGATATCACATTTCTCAATGCAAAATTATAACTAATGTACCGTCCTTCTGTCATGTGAGGACACAGCCCTTAACTCTACAAAGTTAGCCAGTCTCAGGCCTTCAGTGAAATCACTACCAATGGGATAAGGACTATCTTCATTCTGATTATAATTGCTCATTCTTCTAAAAGATCCAATTTTCTTTCCCAATTAAAGTTCCTCACTCTTCTCAGATTTTAAACTTGATTTACTTTAATGTTCAATGAGAGATATAGTAGCTCTACAAATAATGAAAGAAGGAATAAAAAAAAGCCCTGGAAGTTACTATTAATTATTCCCAGAGTTAATGGGTCTCAAAAATTCCAAATGGAATGTTAATATCATGGAATAAATAGCTACAGATTCTCTCCTTGTTGAATCTATATTTTTAAAACGGTTATCGCCATTTAATATGCATTTCTTCTCTGTGAATTTATAGCTTGTTATTCTTTACTATGTATAACTACATGTTCAAATCCTGTTTATCAGACTTATTCCAAATTTAACTACTTGTTTCAGGATACCTTATGTTCCTCATGAACACTCAGGTATATTTAAGTATGATTTTGTATGATATAAAACACTTTTTATTTTCACAGAGACCACATTTCAGATGATTAGAGTTACCAAAAAGCTAAAACATCCATTGCTTTATGTCTCTTTCACCAAATACTGACATTAAGTGCATTTGTGTAGACAAGCGTGTATGAAAAGATGAATGAATGGCAACATACGAAATAGAAAAACTATTTGGTGCCTTCATAGGGCAACGCTTTTAGATGTTCTGCACACATCGTGTGTGTGTGTGTGTGTGTGTGTGTGTGCAGACAAAAATGAAACTTTGATGAATCATTTATATAAGGGCCACTGGTAGAAGAAATGACCCACTCCTCACCATCATGAGACAAACATAGGTGTTTTCTTCAGTTAGGCAGTTTAGGAAATTCTTTTTTAAGTGCTGATATTCTTACAACTTCCAACTGCACACAAATGGTGGAGGACTTTTTAGGGAGATGGCTTTCATATTTGGGCTTAGTCTTAAATCTGAAGGGTCTAATTCTGATTTGACGATCCAGTCAACTTAAATGAGCAGGACTAATCTCCTAAAATGTTCTGTGATTGACATTTTATATATGCTACCTCATACACTTAGAAATTATCTGTACACCCAGCAAGGGGTTTGAATTCTTTAATGTGGCACACATTCATACTCCATTTCACAATCCTCCTCTACTTGCATCTCCCTATACTCTGGCATTTTCGTTAACTGAAGTGTTAAATACCACAATCACCGATTTGTTTTTCTTTTCTTAGATTACATCCATTCTTATGTCTCAAATGGACTTTCAGGACAAAATAATTTAACTCAAAATTGAAGAATAATGGAGCTTCTGCCCAATTCACTGTGTGACAGCTTTATATACTGTATCTATTGAAGCACTTCTCCACGGTATAGTGAAGTTAGCTGTTCATCAGTCTATACTTTTCACTTAAATGCATTAACCCTATGGGTTAGGGATGTGTCTGTAAAATTTTAGTGATAGCCACAGAGCAGTTCTCATTTAATATTCAATAAAAGGATGTATTAATAGCACATAATATATTAATAACAATGTTAAAAGTCAAAAAGAATAAAAACATTTCCTAAGTCACTATTACAATAATGAAACTGATTCCTAAGACTTGAGTGATCATTCCTAATAATCCATAATAACTGTCATCCTAAGTAATTCTTGGTAACTTTACAACAGTCCTTCAAATAGCAGAAAAGGTATGAATAATGGCTGGGGAACTCTGATAAGACCAGACGACTTGGATGTAAATGCACAACAATAAAAAAATCAAAACAAAGTATAAAATAATTTAATCATGAGGAAAGATCACATAATATTTATTTAGTAATACAAACAGAATATATGATTTTTGTTAATAGCTACAAATAAAACCTGTTGAGTTCCTTCCCAATGAAGTTTTTCATAATGTTAAACAAAAATTATAACCCAGAATTCTTTATCAAAACTCCTAAGAAATACATTTTCCTTGAATGTATTTCAAAATTCATAACAAACAGGTAACATAAATATGTTCAAACACACAAGTGAAACAAGTTTCATGACATACCTAACCTATCATGCAAAGTACTTTATATTCTTTCTGTTGTAATCCATTCAATTCCACTCTATTCTTTCATGTATAACATTAGTTTAGATTCACCAATAGATATCAATGCCAATACATTACGTTGCAACTGATATCCTAAAATTTCTTTCATAGGGGGCAAAAAAAATCACTTAATCTTGGTCACAGTCCAACTGCATTTTCAAAACTGAAAGTTTTTAAGCAATATAGAAATTATAATTTGGCTTATGTAAAAGCTCTAGTCTTAAAATATATAAAATTACTATTTTTCATAAAATGTTGGAATTCTTTGAAGAAAACTTTACTAAATAAAACTGTAAAAGTAGCAAATATAAACATAAATTCTTTCTTTCTAAAGCCATGTTGCTTTTCCAGTATTTACTGAATCCGTATCTTTTCATGAGCTGAGCTCTCATAAAGCAAAGGCCTATATTATTTTATTATATACTATTTTATATATTATTGATATTATTTTAATAATATATTTTTCTCTAAAATGTCCCTTATGCACATGAATGAATTACCATATAACAGACTTTTAAATAATAATGTCTCTGAAATGTAAAAACTAATTTGGTTACATTAAATTGGGCGATTCATGTTGTCTGGCAATTATATTCTTTGTATTATGACCAATGGATGAATTCGTGCTTTTTCAATGAGCAAAGAAATAGGAGAAACTAGTAAGATTTGGTTACCTTAAGATATAAATAAGCCTAGATATCCACTAAATACCTAAAATAAAGGTTGAGCTCTAAACTAGATAAATTTATAAAATTTATGAGGGCATAAGTTATTGCATTCTTAACTAAAGAAACACAATGACTAACTGATCTAAATAACAGACAGTCATGCTTACTCCTTGTTATGGTTTGTGTCTAGTTGTCCCCCGGAAGCCTCATGTAGTCATGGGGCAGGGACTTTTAGAGATTGAGATTAACTCATGATCCACTGTGATTATGGGTCTTAGTACTGCTGGGATTATGGGCGTGAGTGCTACACCCAGCCTGGGGAGGATAGCCTAAATGCAACTTAAGGGAGACAGACTTCCTCTCTGTTGCCATTGTTGCTGCTACTCCTCCCATTTGCTTTTTTGCTTTTACCCACCACCATGAAAGGTTGCTCTCTGCCATGTGCCACTCTGCCTTGGAGCCAGCCGAGTATGGACTGAAACCTCGAGTAACCGTGAGCTAAATAAAACCTTTCCTTCCTCCACTTTGCATTTAGGTATTTGTCCCAGCAATGAGAGAAGAGTACCGAAGACACTCTTCTTCATATTAATACCAAGTTAAATATTTAATATGCTGCCACTCCTAATGACCTTCTACTTCCTTCACTAACCTTACCAAAAAACCTATTTCTTGTTTCCTCTCAATCACTGCTATAGATTGAACCTTAATGTCTTACAGAGGTGCCATGTGTTAAAGCTCTGCTGCTGAAACTGGTGTATTAGAAAGTGGTAGAGCTTAGTAGGAGTTCTTGGATCGCTGCAGGAATACCCTCAGAGGGGACGGTGGCATCATATTTTCTCATTCATTCTCTCTCTCTCTCTCTCTCTCTCTTTCTCTCTCTCTCTCTCTCTTTCTCTCTCCATGAAATGAGCAGTGTTTCTTTGCAACAAGCTTGAGCCATGATTTGTTGCCCCTCTGCAGGCCCAAAGCAACAGGGACCAGAGAAGATGTACTAAAATCTCCTAATTGATTATCTCCAGTATTTTTCGTAGTAAGAAAAAGTTGGCTAACAGGCAGCCATGCTTCTAAAAGTATACTGGGTGAGCACATGTGTCACACAAAGGGTAAAAATACAATAGAGAAAAAGGTAGATACATTTTCTGTTTTCATGGACTGTTTACTGTCAAGCAGCAAGTTGAAAGTAATCAAGGACACAAGTACCTACATATTCGAGATTGTGTTATGTATTACAATGAAAATAAATGAGTTTTTTTCAATGACTATCATACAATCTAAAATATTAAAAATAAGAAATAACCAGTAGTATAAAGAGCTTACAGGACATTTCCCATGCAGAGAAAGAGAAACCACCAAGACTCTAGGTAGAAATAAAGCTTCTTTCAAGAACCAAAAGACCCTGTTAATGAAATATAATCAGGAAGAAAGAATAAGACAAGGTTGTGGTGATAAGCAAGAATCAAACCAGGCACAGCCTTGTAGGCCACAGCTAAGAGCTGGATTTTGTTCTATGTGTAATAAAAGCTTCTGAAAAAGTAAGCCAGCTTGTGACATGACCTAACTTGCATTTGTGAATGATCATCTTAATTACTATGTAAAGAACGGACTGGAATGTAAATCGAAAGTCCAGCCATACACTATTGAAGCAAATTTAGGGTAGAAATACCATGACTATAAGAGCAGCAGTGCAGATTTTTCAAAGTGGAAAAAATTAAGATACATTTTGTAAGAGATTCTGTAAGTGCTCCTCAGTATCAGAAAACAGAGGGAAAGCAAAGACAATAATTACGGATTATCTCAACCATCTAGCCAGGCAACTGATGCATGGTAATACCATCCACTAAAATCAGAAAATTCAAAGGCTGGGTTCTCCATGATACTTACAGGTGTCAAGGATAGATTGCAAATATAGATATATAAAGCTGGTGTTTCAATGTTTTCAAATTATAAATTAAGTTGAAAACCCATTAAATAATGTTGTATCACTGTACTTTCACACTTTTGTAACAAGCCACCATCCTTAATTTAAGTATAGAAACTTCAAATTCCCTAAGAATTCTGTGTAAGTGCGGCACCCTAAAGAAAGCTGGTCTATGGACCCCAGCCTAATTACCTTTTTTCCCATATCTTGTGTATCCTGCCTGCAACACCCTCAGTCATAAACATTTGGGTATCCCAATCTAAATATCCACTTCTTTCCACTCTCTAAGCCACTACATATGAACACTAACAACACTCCCACACCTATAAGGAAGAACTTGGGGGTAAGGACTTTACATACCCAAAATAAGGAAATGGTTCATCTGAGCAGACAATTCTTGGATCATGACTACCTGAAGCTTTGTGTAGAGGTCTAGTATACTACTGGCTTGCAGTGAGTATGTCAATTTAACCCTCACAGAAAAATGGCAGCTAGAAGAGGGTAGAGCAAACACCAAGTCAAGGGTGAGGACTCATTTTATCTGTATGTATGGACAATACTAAAATAGGGATGAATTGAGAAGGATGAAAAAAAAGCATCTTTAATATAATAGGTTAAATTGTCTAGGCAATGTCAATTGATGATATCCACTAGGCAACTAGACATAATAATGTGAGATAGCTAAAAGTGTCTGAGTTTAGATACATGACTCTTTCTTCATCTAAACTCCTACTATTACAGTTGAACCATCTAATGCACAACACCCTGATATCCCATTTTCTTGACCATGTTGACCTTAATGATATTTTCACATGTATTAATCCATTTCACAACTGTCCACGGATCACTATGAGTCATGTACACACCTAATGCAGATAGATGTACCAAACAGGATACTCCCAGCCCCTATATAACTTACAATTATCCCACCTCAGTATCTCAAGGTGGGATACTGAGGTATCCCTAATTTCATTCAGAAACCTTAAACTTCCTTGAAAACAACTGGAGAGTGACTAATGAACACTGCTTCATCAAGCAGACTGAGCAATAAATTCACAGTTCAATGATGATGCGTGGCTCAATTCCATGCTATCTGGAATTCCTTCTCTATATTACTGTTAGCTCCATGCTCCTTTTCTTATAGTGAATGTATAGCTCTTACCCGTATCCTTGTTCACAATTCCCTGTCATCACTGGGTACAAAACAGGCAAATAATTTAAAATGATAGGGTATAAAGACTTCCCACTCCATCTGTTCCTCAGTATTTTCACTTAAAGCTTAAAGACACACTGTCCACTTAAAGAAGAAATTCTCCAAGGTCGACGTGCCAAGCAATGGCCCTCTATTAATGACTACTTCTCTGGTAAGTGGATTCTGGCAAAGATCCTTCTCAGGCATTAATTTTAACAGGATACATGTGTCAAGGCTAATCACAACACCATTACCTCACAACAAAAGCCTTGGTATTCTCACAGCACTCTTGTTCTGCCTCATCCTTTCACCCTTGCTTACAGCATGAAGCTTGATTAGTTCTCAATAACATATAGTTATTTTGAGACCTCCCACACAAAAGGAACCACATTTCTATTGGCCAAAGCAAGTCATTATGACTTTTCTCATTAAGGTTTTGCTGACCTCATAAATTAGTATTAGTCATAAATTTCCATGGTACAGGTATTCATGAATTATCTTTCCTTATCTTCCAGGGCAAGATAAAATAAATTATTCTGCATAGCCTCCACTCCAATGTTAAGCATCACTTTTTTATGGAAACATTTTTAGAATCTGCTGATCAGTAAGGCAGGGCCACGTCTCAGTTTCCATGACTAACTATATTTTTATTATAGAACACATTACTATATTTCAAATATAGGGTCAGCACTGTTTCTATTTTGGGTCTGTAATCCCATTAATGTACAAGACTTGCTAAATATATGCTACTCAATAAACAAAGCCAATTAGCAGGTCAACAGAACATAGAGGTAATAGAGAGGACTGAACATGTCAGGTATTCAATACATATTTGGGATTCCTATTGATTCATATGAACATGTTTGAATTTATTATTCTTGCAATAGGTTTTTATTTTAAGCATTTTCTATTGAAAGCATAACCATAATTTAGTTCTGCATACTAGTTAAGCTTAATAATGCACTATTTCAAATAATAATACTATGTAGCCTTCAAAAATCTACGACTTGATATTCATATACCCATTACTTTGATTATTAAGCAATGGCGATTTTACTATATTGTTATTACAAGCATAATATTACCTGATACAAAATACCTGAGTCATACTAGGCCTAGACACAAAAATGGATTTTTAAAATAAAACATAAATGAACAAAGTAAAATCATATAGCAAATATAGTGATTTATCTAAAGTATCAAAAATGACTAGAATTGTTTAGTGTTTTGTTTTGTTTTGATATTTGGTACAGGGTCTCACTAAGCAGGTCACACTCACAGTGATTCTCCTACTTTCAGCCTATCCAGTGCTAGGATTACAGGCATGCGCCACCATGCCCAGTCTCAGTGGCTGGCTCAGTGTGCCAAGGGGTGGGGATAGCATGGCATGTGGTGCTGGGGATCAAACCCTGGTCCCTGCACTTACCTAAGCAGGTGCTTAGTCTGCTGAGCCATCTCACCAGCCCAGAAAGAAGACTCTTGAAAGAGAAGCTATATGAAAATTCCAACAGTGGAACTATTTCCATCCCAGTTACACTTCAGTTAAACTACACCTAAAAGTATATGCATCTTGAAACATAAGACATACTATTTTATTTCACTTTAAATGTAGAATTGTTGTATCATGACATGATTGGGAAAAATACATTTCTATCATAAGGACTTCTGTTATCTAATACTAAGATATTTAGCATTACTATGAATATTTTACATACAGTACCCTAATTCTTGAAGCAGTCTCTTTTAGGTGCATTTTTATTCCATTTTATATTGATAAAACCCAGATTCAGAGAAAGGAATTAATTTGCATTAGATTTCCCAGCCAGCAATCAATAAAGTAGGTATATGAACTGAAGATTTCTCAAGACTTAATAAATGACTTATGTGATTTCCATGCTATCAAAGACTGTCCCTTCAAATGCAGGAAGGGAAAAAGATATATTTAGGTATATGTGTAGAACAGTTTGCATAATTGTGTTGGAGTTTTCTGCTGGCCTTTTGAAAGGACCAGTTAGTGATTTTTTTTTTAACCCTGATTTGCTTTTATCCTCTTTTGAATTTCTTATAACTTCTTTGTAACTGTGTCTTTTTTTGGGGGGGGAGGGGGTTAATTTTATTTATTTATGTGTGTGTGTGGGGGGGCAGCTCAGCCCACCAGGGGGCAGGGCTGGC
>NDGN011384864.1:0-12422 GCA_002564285.1 Tympanoctomys barrerae | reverse complement strand
AGACAGACAGACAGACAGACAGACAGACAGACAGACAGACAGACAGGGCTCTTTTTACTTCTCTACTTTGCTTCATAGCCCTGTTATTCTGTCACACAATGGATTTATAATTGTGGCCAGTTATAACTGTGTCCCCAAAGTCAACACCCATGATCTACCCTCTTGAAAACTTCCCTATACTACAATCAAATTATGACTCTAGTAATGGATTCATCTACTGATGAAGTTAGAGCCCTTATGGCCCAGTCACCTTCTATAAGACTCTCTTTTATTGTTTTGTTTTTGTTTTTGTTTCTGTTTTTGAGATAAAGTCTTCCTATATAGTTCAGTCAGGCATTGACCTTACCTCGAACTCAAGATAAGCTTCCTACCTCAGCCTTCCAAGTATTAGAATTACAGGCTGTATCACCATTCCTAGGTAAAAAATAAAAGCCTGTTGTCTGACTTCATGAGTCTTTTGGGGAAAACATACTTTTTATAATTTTTTATATTTTTATCAGTATATGTTTGCAGCACATAATAATTACATTCATTGTGGGAAGTTGGTATATGTGTGTTATACAAAATCCTTTCTTCTTCTCTTCCTCTCCTGTCCCCTTCTATCTGCTTCTCTTGGTCCCTATCTCATTTGCAAAATATCTTTCTCCCTATTTCCTATCATTGTTTTCAGGCCATTTTCCTACAGACGACTCAAATTTATTCTTTTTTTTTTTTTTTTTTTTTTTCATGGAACCAGGGATTGAACTCATGCCCTTGCATTTGCCAGGCAAGTGCTTATTCTACTGAGCTATCTCCCTAGCCCCTAAATTTATTCTTTTTTATAGCAGAATAGAATTGTATTCTGTAACTATTCCATCTTTTCTGTATCCATTCATCTATTGATAGACATGTAGGCTGCTGGCAGGATTTAGTTGTTAAGAGTTGTGCTGGGGATCGGAGAGGATGGCTCAGTGGAATAAGCGCTTGCCTGGCAAGTACAGGGGCCGGAGTTCAATTCCCAGTTCCGCCAAATAATAATAATAATAATAATAATAATAATAATAATAATAATGAGTTGTGCTGATATAAATGGGTATAGAAAGCATCGCTGTAATATGATGGCTTAAACTCAGAAATATACATCAAAAGGAATAACTGGGTCAAATTAAATTTGTAATTTTAATTTTCTAAGGAATCTTCAGACTAATTTCCAGTGATTATACTAATTTCCATTCCCATCAACAATGTAGAAAGGTTGCTTTGTCTCTGTAGCCTTGTGAGCATTTGTCATTATTTGATTTCTAGATGATAGCCATTTTTCCTGGAGCAAGATGGAATCTCAAGTTTTTAATTTGCATTTCTCTAATTGCCAGAGATGGTCAACATTTTGTCATGTATTTATTGGCAAATTATACTTTTGTGAAGTGTCTGTTCATCTCTATTGACCTTTTTTTTTAATTGAATCTTATTTTTGGAGACCTCATTTTTTGAGTTCTTTCTATGTTCTAGGTGTATTGTTCACTGTATAAGGGGTTGCTGGCAAAAAAAAAAAAACCATTCTATGGGTTGTCTCTTCAATTTCTTATTTTCTTTCCTATGTAAAAGGTTTCTAATTTGATATACTACCATTTGTTGATTCTCGATGTTATTTCTTGTGCAGTTGGATTTCCATTCAGGATCTATTTGCATATGCATTATAGATTTACCTGTTTTATCTTCCAGCTGATGAAATGTTTCTCTTTTATTATATTGGTCTTTGTTCCACTCTAATTTTAGTTTAGTACATGATAGTTGTGGGTCTAGTTTCAGTCTTTTGTATATGGATAGCTTAGCCTACCTGCACCATTTGTTAAAGAAGTATCTTTCCTCCAGCTTTTGGCCCCCTTGTCAAAGATCAGATGGTTTGAAAGTGATTGAGTTCGTTTATTCAGCCTCTGTATTGTTGCATTGATCTGCTCTTCTGCCAGTAGTATGCTGTTTTCATCACTGTAGCCTTGTAATATAATTTGGAAACCAGAATTATGATGCATCTTGCCTTGTTCTTGTTGCCTAGGATTGCTTTTTCTATTCTGGGTACGTTTTGATTCTATACGGATTTTAGAATTGTTTTCTCTACTGCTTTGAGGAATGTTGGTGTTTTGATTAGGGTTGTAATAAGTTTTGTTAATTTAGTTATTTTGATTATATTGGTTTTACCTATCCACTTACAGGGTTATATTTCTATTTTCTAATGTCTTCAATTGATTTTGTGTCCTATCTTGCTTAATTAGTTCTAAGAGTCTTCATTGTGAATTTTTATGTCTTCTATATAAATGATCTTGTCCTGTACAAATAAGGATAGTGTGACTTCATTTTTCCCTATAGTCCTTTCATTTCTTTCTCTTGCCTGATGCTCTAAAATTTATAGAACAGCACTGGTGATAGTGGACAGCTTGTCTAATTTCTGATTTTGTTGGAGATCTTTTCTGTCTTTCTGAGGTGATCATGTGATTTTTGTCCAGTTTACATGATGAATTACATGTATTGATTTGAAAACATTGAACCATCAATTTACATCTCTTGGATAAAGCCTACTTGGTCATGATGTATGACCTTCTTAATATTTATTGCATTGTAGTATCTCATGAAGAATCTCATTGAGGATCTTTTTCATCTATGTTCATTAAAAAGTTTAGCTTGTACTTTACTTTTTTAGTTAAGGCTTTGGTGTTTTTGGAATCATGGTAATAATGCCACCTTCCAGGAATGAGTTTGACAATGCTCCTTCACTTTGAATTTCTTCTTCTTTATTTTTTCTTTTTAATTATAGTACAGAGTCTACAGGGTCTCATTTCACAGATTGGACTCGGAGTGATCTGCCTGTTTTCACCCTCCAAAGCACTGAGATTAAAGGCATGCGCCACCACACCTGGTCTCATTGGCCATCTCAGTGTGCCCCCAGGCAAGGGCCTGCAGGACATGCCAGGGACTCTGGGGATTGAACACTGGCTGTTGCACTCTGCCTAAGCAGGTGCTTTAGTCCACTGAGCTATCTGGCCAGCCCTCCCTTTGAATTTCATTAATTAGTTTAAGGAATACTGGCGTTCCCTGAAGTTCATATAGAATTCTCTGGTGAATCCATATAGAGAGCCCTTCCTGGTCCTTATCTCAGTTCAAGTTTATATATGTAATCCCATGGATAAGTTAACTGGAATCTCATCAAGTTAATTCTAATCTACCACACCCAGTAGAACCCACTTTAAGAATAAAGACACTAGGGCGTATTTGTAGTTATGGGGAACCAGGGGTTCTAAATTCAGCCATGATGATGGCTGTCAGGAACAAAGGCCAAGCTAGACCCAGAGCTGAACCCAGGTTTTATTCATTCATGAAGAAAGGAGTACCTTGAGGATGAGTGACTGAGAATGGCAGGAAGTCGATGAGTGCCATGAGCTGGGCTAGGTAGGCCTACATTCACCTCCTCAATATGCAGAGAGAAAGATATGCAGAACAAGTAATCTGTATTACACAATCGAGATAGTGTCTGTTGTAGAGTTCATGTTTCAGCTCTGATGTGTAATCTTTCATACCCCAGGAAACCATAGCCTGTATCTCAAGATTCAATTCCAGCCTCTCAGTGGACAATGTAGAACATTGACTCTTTATCCCACTTCATAAATGAAATAAATTAAACACAGAGATGTAAGCATCATATTGTCTCCCTAGCATAAAAACCTGAAAGAGTAAGTAAAATCTTGGAAATATAATAATACTGTGAAAGGAAAACTGCTTGAAAGAACAACTAGTATGATGAAAGTAAAAAAGAAAGAAGGAACAGAGAAAAAATACATATATATACACACACATATATACACATACATACATACAAAATAGCTAAGATAATTGTACTACTAACTTCTATTGGTTTATTGAAAGGAACATGAATGACTTAATTCATTCATCAATTTTGCCTGCCTATATCTGGTAATATGAACAACTATTTTGAAGTAATATTCAATATAACAACCATTGTTAATTTCCTATCATCTTGTTTTAAAATTCTATATCATTTTTGGTTTTTTATTCTCTTTAAAAGAAAAAAATGTAAATCCAATCATGCCACTCTTCCCACAGTCTTTCAGTAACTTCATTTCATTTCATTTAAAGATTTAGTCAGAATTCTTAAAATGATTTACTATGCCCAACATACTTTGACCACTATTACCTCTCTGACTTTGTGTTCTACTTTTTCACTTGATGGTTTGGACTGGCCATACTAACCTTCTTGCTGTTTCTTTAATACTACAAGACAAGATCCATTCTTAGGATTGTGTATTACATATTGTATTTAGATGTCCCCTAAAAAACCCTTGCACTTATAGGTGGAGCATTTTGTAGGTAGAGGATTTGTGATACTAGGATCAACAGTGTGTGGTACTGAATTAGTCCATTAATTGGTTTATTATATTTCTGGGTGTGGAAAATGAGAAGGCCTACCCTGGGTGTATGGGTGACAGCACCCAAAAGACTTGCATCCTGGATGGGATAAAAGAAAGGGATGCTTGCTGGTGCTAGTGATTCCTCCTGCCTGGTCTACCATGGACTATTTCTCCTCTGTACTTCCCCTCTGCCATGCCACTCTCTTATGGAGCCAGCTTACTATGGACTGAATCTTCCTCAAACTGTGAGCTAAAGTAAACCTTTACTTTTCTAATGTGTGAATTGTGGTTATTTTATTCCTACAAAAAGAAAATATGACAGATTTTAGTATCACAGAAGAGGGATCATTGCTATCAATGTACCTGACCATATGGTTAAGGAGCCTTTGGAACTGGCTTGTGGGAACAGTTTGGAAAGGTCTGGAGATGCTGGCCAAGAAAACAGTCCTCGAATGCTATGAAGTGAACTTCATGGGAGATTCTCATCTGAGCTCAGTAGAACAGAAAGCTGATAGAAATGCAGCTGGTAGAGACCAGGCACATGAAGTTTCAACTGGGAACAAGGACTAAATTGATTGTTAGACTGCAGACCATGTGTGTTACAGTTTGGTAGAAAGCTTGTCTGCATTTTACCCATGTCCAGATACTTTGCAGGGGATTAAGTATAGTGAGTCCCCAACTTATGAACAACTTCCATTCATGGAGAATTCTTCGTAAGTCAGATTCGTTCTTAAGCCAGCAAAGTCAGTCTCATACTTACTTTGAAAGTTTACAAGTTAAAAGTTCATAAGTTGGGGGCTTACTACACAGCAGACTAAGTGATCTGTCAGGAAAAAAATTCAAGGCAGTCTAATGAGGCAGTGGCATGGCTACTGTTGTGGGCTTTTAGCTAGATCTATATTGAGAGCCCAGATCAAAGGACCCAACAAAATTATTCAGAAGTTTTGAGTTTGGCAAGAAAGCTTCTCTTCTTTTGTATTGTAGTTAATATTGGCAATATTCTTAGAATGCCCAGAGCTAAAAGAGTAAACATACACTCAAAAGTGAGAAAACTAAGAGCCATCTTTCCTAGTCTACACTATGCTAGAGTACTCCTTACTTCCTACACCAAATCTAGGGAGCAGCCCTAGATAAAAGCTTGTGATCTTTTCAGATGAGCATGCATCTTGCCCCAGGTATGTATGTGGATTTCTAAATCCTTCTTTCTGTGCATGTACTTTGTTTTCCATTATTGTGACATTTTGGGGGATTGTAGTAAGAATCTGCATCGTCATTTAAGTGTTTACACAAAAATAACTTAGGCACTATAAAAGCTCTGAATGATGCTTCTTTTTTAAATTCCAGGCACTTTCTGGCTTAACATATGAACTCTAGTTTTCCTTAAGAGTATGTCAAGTATCAGTATCTTCAACACTGATAAGCACTTACTTATACATCCCACTTTACCAAAGAATTTCTCTCAGTTTTTTCTGTAGTGACCTTAGATGGCTGATTATAAATTTTGACTCATAATCCTTTTCATGGGTGCCTGCAGGCCTTGCAGTTTTTGAGCACTGTCTGTTACCTTCCTAAGGTGAGTTCAGAGTTATGCAAAAGATAGATGAACCTTGCATCCAACATTCAAGTAGTCTCTGGGTAGATAGAGCAAAAAGACATTGTACTTGGTAAGCGTGCCTCCTTTTGTTGTCTCAGAATCCAGTGACAGGAGCTGACCTGGCCACTTCAGAGGTGGGGTACGAGGAGGGAAGCAAAAATGCTGTGAATGGGTCTAGTTTTCCCTGGACTGAAGTACATAACTCAGAGTACCTCCATGTTTGAGTTCACTGGAGTCTAATGTTTACTTGGTTGGGTCAACTTTTGATAGTTTTCCAGGCTTAAGACAAAGTTGTTTCAGACATTTTTTGCTTATCTATTTAGTGTGTCCTTGTGGGAACCAGAGTCTGGAGCTCCTTCTTTGACATTTTACTGATGTCACTTGATCCAGTTTGGTCAGTATACTCTGTATAGTTTGGGATTTTTATGATTTTGCTTTTTACTTTTTTGTGTTTTATACTGCTGAGACTTGAACTCAGGGTCTTTGCATTGAGCTATCCTTCACTCACTTGGGGTGGTACTGGTGTTTGAGGCAGGATCTCCCTAAATCCCTGAATTTGCCAGACTGGGCTTACACTATGAATCTTCCTGCCTCAGCCTCTCAGAGTTCTGGGATTACAGGCAGGTACCATCATGCCAGCTTTTCTTAAGCATGGAAATTTTATATAAATGTGGTAATATAATTTGTCTGGTTTCTTTTAGTATGTTTCTAAGGTTCATTCATTTAATAATATATATTAGTAATTTGTTGTTTTTTCCAACATTCATATCTACAGACTAATATAATAATATGGTAAGTTGTACATCCTAAGGGGAGATATTATTATCACTGTTGCTTCTCCACTGCCTAGTGTCTGATAGGGATTTAATAGATATTTGTTCAAGAAATACTACATTTTTGGGAACAGAACAGAAAATAACCACAACTGTTATATTTTCCAGTGCTTAAACTGTCCCTAATAAGTACACCTCCTTCCATGAAAGATTTAACAGCTACGTAAATGTGCTTTGGATAGAATTAGTGTTTGCAGAAGTTCAGACATAGATTTTGAATATACCTTCTTTTAAAAATTCCACAAGGGGTTTCTAAGAAATACATACAAAGCTTAGAAACTGACAGTGAGAATTTTATCTCAGCAAATGGAAAAATAATATGGACATGCAAGAATTTTTTTTCATTTTTCTAAAAATAAAAATTAAAGCACTCCAACTTTAAGATGTATAAAGTTATGTTATGAATCATTTCTAAATACTTTCACTTTGAACTGATTCAAATTCTCTTCTAAATAATAGCTGATATTTATCAGCAAAGATGAAGAGACCTGTTTACTAGAAGCTGCAGTTGTTTCTGATAATATCATCATGTTTTCTAATAGGAATGAAGCACCAAGGAAGCAAAGTAATAGAAAATGTTTCATTGAAAGCGAGTTATAGCTTTTCTGATGCTCATGCATCTGTACTACTAGAGCAAGCACTTGAGAGAAATTTTAGAAATTTAAGTGCCTACTGTTAGGGTTTAATTCTGGGTTGTCTACTACTTCCCTGCTCTCCCCTAGAATGTCTATTAAAGCATTAAATCTGGTGGAGATCTTAAATAATAAAAAGAATACCTAGCACTTTTTTTTTTTTTTTTTTTTTTTTTTTTTNTGGACAGGGTCTACAGGGTATCACTGCATAGATCAGACTCGTAGTGATCCTCCTGTTTATAGCCTCCCAAGTGCTAGGAATACAGATGTGCACCAACACCCAGTCTCAGTCACCATCTCAGTGTGTCCCAGAGGCAGGACCATCATGGTAGTCCCAGGGACCAAACTCCGGGCCCTTGTGTTTGCCTAAGCAGGTGTTTTAATCCCCTGAGCTATTTGCCCTTCCCAGTAACTAGCACTTTTAACACTTAAAGCTTAACCCTGTTCTAAGCATTTTATATGCATTGATTTATTTATCTTCACAACGATCTTATGGCATAGGTTTTTTACTAACCCTATTGCATTGTAAACTGACATATAGAAATTAAGAAAACTTCCCCTGGGACCACAAAGATAGTTCAGTGGTCTGAGTGCATGCTTGGCAAGCACAAGGAACTATGTTCGATCCACAATACCACATGCCTTGCCAGTTCCACCACAGGCCCACAGAACCAGGCACCAAAACCAGGCATGGTGGCACATGCTTATAATCCCAGTACTGAGAAGACTGAGACAGGAAGATCCCTGTGATTCCTGACTGCATAGTGAGAAACTGTACCAAATACATAAAATTAAAAAACAACCTTCCCCTATTCATACTGTGGAACTTAAAAGGCTTCATGCCTTTAAACATAATTTACTGTATATTTTACATTACTATCTAGAGCTGCATTCTTAATACCATCTATTCAAAAAATATACTATTTTTCTTGTGCTATCTCTGTGTTATTGAAACCTATTATATTATTTTTCTTTGCGTCATCTTGTAACTGCTAAATTGTTATTTCCTGGTTCCTTGTTAGTTTTAAGAGATTTTATTTAATGTTCTTTAGCTGCAACACTGTCTTTAAGGTCAGAGTTTCATTCAGGCTGCTTTGCCAGCTTTCAATGGAGTTCTTAATTTCCTAGGTATCTGTTTGAATCTGTTTCATGCATTTTAATTTTTTCCTGTATTGTTCATTCAGTGTTCCCATCATTTTTCTATTCTCCTCTTATTTTTCTATGTCTTCTTTAGCTGGACTGAGCAATTCTTTCATAATTGTTGTCCTTTCCTTTTGGATCTGAGAGATTATTTCTGGACTCATTTGTTCTACAGCCTAATGAACTTATTTGTTTACTTCAGTTAATTTCAGAGATTTCAAATGTGTGATTTCCAAGTTCTTGTATGTCTTTGTCTCCTGGATTTGTTCTGATTGAACTAGAGGATTGCGGTTGCCTTTGGCTCCTGCATTTTGGCATTTTTGAAGCTCCCAGTTATCATCCAGAATCCTGCAGGCTGCCCAGAGTCTGCCAAAGTTCTTCAATGGCTCCAGGAAAGCTCTATACCTGCTTGCACTGGGCCCACAGATCACAGCTCTTTTGCATCCCACCAGCCAGAGTTCTCCTAAGTTCTTAAAAGGTTGGACTGGCACCAGCAGAGGTTCCATGCAGATTTTGCACTCATTTATATTTTATAGGTCTAGATATTAAAAAGTAGTCTCCTAGGGCTGGCCAGGTAGCCCAGCAAACTAAAGTGCCTGCTTAGACAGAGCATAGTGGCCAGTGTTCGACCCCCGGTGTGCTGTGCCAGTCCCACGCCCAGGGCACACTGAGACAGGGCATGAGACTGGGCATGGTGGCATGCACCTCTAATCCCAGAGCTTAGGAGGCTGAAAACAGGAGAATCACTATAAGTCTGATCTGTGTAGTGAGACTCTATAGACCCTGTACCAAATACATAAAGAAAAAAAGGTAGTCTTACGTGCATGATCAATTTGGTCATTTCATTTAAATCACTAACCAGTTAATAAAGCAGTTGTGTTTATAACGTAATTGTCATCACCTGGGCATTTGTGTCAAATGCAAATTTTTATAGATCTTTATCATCACTGAAGGCTAACTAAGCATTATTTTCCCACTATCCACACTAACTGGGTGATGAACAGTTGCTATGACATCTCAACAGATCCAACTTTAAATACTCTTCCCTCACAGCCTAGGTTTTAGGCAAGTTCCTTTTTTTCTTTGAGACCCTGTCATATTTGTAAATATGAGATTATCAAATAGCTTGCTTGATGCTATACCTTTAGAGCATTTATGAGAACTATAGTAAGAAAATAATTTAAATCACAGCCTCTGTATACACAGTTTGTATCATGTATGTTTCTATGTGTATAGCAATTTTTAAATAAAAGACATACTATGTATGGTATAGTTTATTTTAAAATGTTGATGAAATTGAGTTTATGATCTACTGAGTTGATATTATGACCCACAAGCTAAGGGTTGAAAATACTGCATGAAAATTCAGACAGTTTCAGAGTCCTCTATAAAATGTAGTAGACCCTTGACTTATGAACTCAGTTCCTAAAAAAAAAAGAAAAAAAGGGGCCAGGGAGATGGCTCAGTAGAATAAGCATTTGCCTGGCAAGTAAAAGGGCCTGAGTTCAATCCCTGGTTTCCCCTCCAAAAAAAAAAAAAAAAGTGAACTCAGTCCCTTCACAAGATCAGCTTGTGACCCAAAATGATTGTAATTAAAAACTTTGTCTCATAAGAAATAATAGAAATGCCCAATGCATTTTAGCCTCCTAAAGCATGCCTTAACTAACCTTTTCATAGTAAAAAGAGTTGTATAAAGTGTATTGTTTACCAGAAATGCTAGTAATTTTCCTAGTGTACTCACTAAAAACTTACAAAATTTGTCTCCTTACCAGAAATATACTATACTCAACATTCAAGTAGACATCTTTGGCATGCAGGAAGGGAAGATAAAATAGAAGGTGGTTATTGTTTGAAGGATAGTCCCCTTCTACAATAACATCAGAAATCTGACTCTGGTGTTCTTTCTCTGCTTAGGAGAGTCTCTAACCCAGTAACACTTGCTTCTGGCTCACTAGGGCTCACTCTTTCAGAAGTAAAAGCTGGCTTAAGGTTGTCTGTTTCTGTCTTTTCTTCAATACTGTTTTGTAGTATGACATGGTGTTGTCATTAAGGAAGTGAATGCAACAATTGACTTTTCCTCTCTCTAGGTAGGTGTTCTCTACAAATGCTTGTAGCTTTGTCCATTTTTTCAGGATTTCCTTTATTTCAGAAGAACTTTGCTGCATTGATAATTGATATTACCCCTCCTCTTCAGAAAGCTCCTAAGCTGCTGTTCTTTGTTGCTCAGCCAGAAGTTGCTGAAGTTCCTCTGTATACAGTTCCTGAGTATTCCTCCACCAGTTCCTTCAACATCACTCCTGTCTACCTGCAAGCAGTGTCATCAACCATAGGATCAACTGAAGGCTTAGGTTCCTCTATACATTCTTCTACATCTCTCTCCTATAAAATTTTAGGCTGCTGTCTTCCAAGCAGATTTCTGTGTCTTTCTTGAGAGACATTGGCCTAGATTTCTCTGTCCAACACAAGAAAGGTTTGAACCCTTTAAGGGTTAAATCTATATGAGACCACGTGAATGCTCTTCGGAAACAGTTCCTTGGGCCAACCAAATAGTTCAGCAGATTAAAACTACCTGCAAGCTGACACAGGGCCTGGGATTGGATCCCTGGGCCTGCCATGCTGGCCCTGCCCTCCCCCAGGGCATGCTGAGACAGCAATTGAGACTGGATGTGGTGGCACACACCTGTAATCCCAGCACTTGGTAGGCTGTAAACGAGAGAATCACTGAGTCCAATCTAATACTGAGACCCTGAACACCCTATAGGCCCTTCCCTAAATATACAGGAGAAAAGAAAGAAAGAAAAAAAAAAAAAACAGTTCTTTTATGTGTAGCATCTTAAAGGTTCCTATAACCTGCTGCTCCATAGGCTGCAGAGGAGTTGTTAACAGGTAGGAGGAACTCAACTGAGAGCCACACAAATTCCTCAGACAGTTGTTCCTCCCAATCTTGTGGGTTAGTAAGATAACTGTTTATGATGAGCAGAACCTTGAGTGGTATAAATATTTCTTAGCAGTAGGATAGAAAACCTCCTTTATCAACTCAAAAAAAAAAAAAATGTACAATCCTTACACAGGCTTTTGTATTAGAGCACCACATGACTCCAGCCCATTCTTCATGACTTTGTTCCCTGAGGATTCTGGGGTCTCAGAGTAATAAACCAAGAGAGGATTTATCTTGAGATCACCACTCACATTGGCACATAGTAATAAGATTAGCCTATTCTTCATTTTTTCTCTTCCTGGGTAATGTTTTCCTGGGTGTTTTATTCCAGGAAAAGCCAGTTTCACCACAGTTAAAAAAAAGTCTCATATGGTCATGAAGGGGCAGTCTTTTCAGAGGCAGCTGAATCTAGAGTTTGTGATTAGTTCATTTTCTAGTTCTATGATTGAGGATGTGAGTGCTACACCCACCCTAGGGCAAGTAACCTGCATATAGTCTAAAGCATGGAAAAGAAGCTTGTTTCCCCTTTTTTGCTTTTTCTGGTTTTGCTGTCTTCCACCACCATGAACTATTGCTCCTCCCCTTTGCTTTGCTTTTGCTGTCTACTGCTCCCATAAACTATTGCCCCACAGCCATGTGCCACCCTACCTTAAAGCCAGCTGATTATGAACAGAAACCTCCATTAATTGTGAGCTAAATAAACCTCTTCTCCTTTGACTTTGAGTGTTGGGTATTTTGTCCTTACAATAAGAAAAAAGTACTCAGGTCAACAATTTCTGACATTACCAGTGAAGCGGAAGACCCAATACTATTATGGGCTGCTGAACTCTTTTAGAATATTTTACTGAGTTTACATACCTATAATATTCAAATAATGGAACTTAACAA
>NDGN011384829.1:0-27544 GCA_002564285.1 Tympanoctomys barrerae | reverse complement strand
TAACAATGTTATCACTCAGTGAAAGCAATCAAAACTAGTCCCTAACACTTCACTGAAACAGAAATCACAGAGCCAACTGGGCCAGGCAAGATTCTTCTATCTCCTCTTTCAGTAGATCAGAGGTCTCTATCCTGCACAGCATTCAGGAGATGCCACAAGGTAAAGAAAGAATGAAAGTTTCTCTGAACCAGTTTGCCCGTTTGCATATGTGTAGAAGAGCCCAAGACTTAGTCAAGCCCAGCCCTGGTGCAGAGCTGGTAGCAGGACTAACACAGATTCACTGCTCTTGCTCCAACTGAGGGGGGTTTGGCCAGCACCTCCACAGTGTGGGGGCAGAGCTGGCATGCCTGAGCCATCATAGGCTCTGATGCCTGCTCTGTGTGGTTGCTCAGCATCTGCTTCCTGCTCATCCTCAGACCCAATAACCCAAGGTGCTAGCTCAACACTTCAGATTTCATATCTACTTCTAGAACCCTTTAGACAAACTGTGCAGCTCAGTGACCTTGGCTGTTTGCTCGCCTCTTCATGCTTTCCTGATTCTGCAGTTCCTGTGGTGTTGGGAGGATTTTCATCTCTGCTGTGAGAGCCCTTGAGAGCTTCACCAGCCAGGCTTGCCAAGGGCCCTGCTCTGTTATACTTCTCCCCACCAGCAAAGAGCCATTTGTTACACTGGGGATAATCCTGTACCCCAAGTCCTGGGAAGCCCTTGTAATAAAGAGCAAGAAGAGCCTCTGAACCCTGGCCTCAACCCCAGGCTTCATTCCCCAAGCATCTTCCTCTTCCTTCAGCTCCCTTTCCCTCCCTCAAGTTTTCCCAAGCTGGCTTTGCTTTCTGTATTCAAGCTAACAACACCCCAATTTCAGACCACTCAACTTCTATAGCTTCAAGTTATCAAAGTGCAGTGCCTGAGTAGTATGGATGTCAGCTTTCATTATTTATTTCATTTGAGAAACATTCAACTTGCACAAACCCATGCAACACAAGAATTTTTCCTTCTCTCAGAGCTGGAGAGTGCATCGGGTCACTATGTGATGACTTCTTTGCAACTCATGTCTCCATCCCAATGCGAACACATTAATAAGGAGCAAAAGCTCCCCAGAAAATTTTCAGCTATTTCCTCAAATGCCCTTTTCTCCATGGTAATTTTCCTGTTGTGTAATAACCAAAGCTCTCCTCATTTTGAATTCAAAGCATGCACCAGTCTCAAGATCTGCAATGTAAGAAGTGTTCAGCCTGCAAAGTGTATGTAATTTTTCCATCACCTCTTTCTGAGAATTGCCTCAGCACAGGATGTCTGACCACTGGAAAGGGCCCAAGTTAACAATCATAGCTGAATCATCCCAGGAGGGAAGTAGGTGTCTAATTGCCAGAGTGCCCGATACCCTTTGCTCTTTCCAGTACATCTCAGGGGGAGGCAGCCAGCTCTCTCTGAGGGCTGCTCCCTGCATGGTTGTGTGCGACTTGACATCATAGGAACGCGTCTAGTTTGACATCATAGGAACGCGTCTAGCACCTCACCATTGGAGTTAGAGTGCCCTTTGCTCTGAGTTGAAGGAAAGGGCTCAAAGCATTTGTCTCAGCTTGCTCACCTGTTAGGTGGATAGCAAAGGCAGGCGTTGAACTAGATACTACCCAGCTAAATTAGGTCGTAGCAAGTGTTGGAACGGGCCTTTCCGATGAAGAGCACGGTAGACTGTGGCCCCTGCAACTTGAACACTTTGTTTGGGGCTCATTGGAAGTCACCCATGGAATGAAGCTGACTTGAGAGGGCCTGAATGGTGCGGATCAGATGTGTGAGGGCCTCAATTGTGGGGCTCAGAAACCTGCATTTTGCAGATGAGTCCTCCAGTGGCATTTTCTTCATATAAACATGAAAGGAAGGCAAAGTGTGTTACTATGACCTGCATTCCATAAAATACAGTGGTTTGGATTTGGGGTTTTGCACAGTTTCAAGTAAAAAAAAAAAAGTTTAAAATGGAAACGGGGCGATATTGCCACTCACTGTGTTGAGCAGCTGAGCACTGACATGGAAATGTCCTTGCTTCCCGCTAGGGGGCGATTTAAACGCAGCCCCGGAACTAAGAGCCGGGAGGAGCTGGGGAAGAGAACAACAAAGCTGAAGGGAGCTGCTGTGGCGCGTTTGCTAACTGGAAACACACCTCTTTTCTGTATTTTGGCCCATATGATTTTGTGGTTTCGCCAGGGTAGGCGTGATAGCTTCTGTATTTGTAATCTAAAAAGCCTGGACTCTATAGCGTAGAACATTTTCTTTTCTCCTGCTATTTAAAACCCGAGACAACATCTGTCCCCTTCCCTGTGGCACTGAGTGAGGCTCCACACCAAGTCTATGAGGAGGTGGTCTTGTCTCTCCCATTGTGGGGTACTCTGCATTTCATAAGGGCTGCCTGCTAACTGATCCCTTCAATGCCAGAAAGCTAATGCTAAATCTGCTCTGGGCTTTAATCTTGCCTCTGTTATGCATAGGTAAGGAGAAATGGGATCTTCTGTGGTTTTTGAGGTTTCTTTCTTTCTGGGTGAAAAACAGCTTGTAGCATACAGTTGTTTCTAGGTCAGTGGCATGGAAATGCTCTATGTCAGTGACAGGAAGTAGAAGAACAAGAAAGTAAGACTCAAAGGTCAGCAATTTTGCATTCCCATTTCATTGTCCTCCGGTACCCACCAGGCTTCCATTTCCACCCATACCCATTTACTATGATCTTTTTATGAGAATAAAGAGGCAGAAATTAAAAGCTAGAGAACAGTAACAAGCACAGAGTACTGATCCCTATTCGTTCCCTTTTCTCGAGAATGCTCTTGGTCATCTGGCCTCTTCGAAAGATGATCTCCCAGAAAGCACAGCGGTGCACACCTGTAGTCCCAGCTACTCAGGAGGCTCTAGCAATAGCTCTGACCAGTCCGGACAGCATCACGAGACCTATCCCAAAAATAAGTGAGTACATAAATAAAACCTCTCTCAGATTTCATCCCTTGTATTATATACTGACCTGTTCTCTTGATCAGCATGAGACAAACCTTATCACAGAGAAGGGTAAAGTGGACAAACAGGGGGAAGAAAACCATTAAAATAAAACATAGCAGAATGCTGTCTTCCAAGCCAGGTAGCTAAGTGTCCACGGCTTCTGCCAGAGCCCCAGCTACACGTGTGCATGTCTAGGACTCATCTCCAGGCTTCAGTGCCACCCTTACCACAGCGTTCAGCCTCTCGGATTTAAGATTTTCCTCTTTATCATTTTAAGTGAAATGGGTGAAATTATAAACAGTAATATGTCTATAATCATCATCTCAGTCCCACTATTTGTTCTTTTTTCCTCCTCTCAAAGATTGTTTTTATAGCAGCTCAATTTGGTATAGCACAATCTTGGAAACAACCCAAATTACCATCAACAGAGGACTAGATATGGTGTTTTTTTATGCAATGGAGTATTACTCGGTTATGAAGAAGGATGGTCTATATCCATTTACCTGCGAATAGATGCAACTAAAGACCATACACATAAGTGAAATAAATTATACCCACATGTGTAAACATCATATTGTCTTCCTAGTATAGGAATCTGAAAGAGTAAATAAAATACAAAATACATAATAGCTGATGTGAAAGAGAAAGGAACTGCTCAAAAGGAAAGAAAAACTGGGATGGGGGAAAGATTTTCAACCTGATCCCAAGAAGACAAACATTGCAGTGTTTAGGTGGAGGTTGTTAAATTGAAGCTCTAGGTCAATAAAATTAAATTATGATTGTACAAGTTCCTTTGGAAGCTCCCAGAACTTGATAAATGACTCAGGGAACATCTCCACTCACTGCGAATGGAGAGTCCCAACAATGAGGTAAGATGTAAGCTCAATGTTTGTTTTGCTCTGCCTCGTTGACTTCCCAGTTGATACAAGGCATGAATTCCAATGGAAACCCACTGCTACTCATAGTTAAATTGTGGGACTTTTTTCAGTTTTGGGACTCAATTCAGTAATTTCTTGGATAAGTAGGCTTTTGTGAGGTGGCCTGGGAGCTTTGCCATTATGTGTAATTTTGCAGCTATGGGATGTGAGACCCAAATTCTAAATAACTGGTTTGACAATTTCAGAATTTACCTGAAATTTATAAATTGCAAGTTGAAAACAACTTGTTCCTGTGTCAATGGCCTGAACTAAGACCATGGTTCAGATAAGTAAGATCGTTTCTAAATAACAGGGTCCAGAGGAAATCTAGCAGCATGGGTGATATGTCTCAGAAAGGCACTGCTGTTCTTACTTAGTTCATGAGGTGAGGTGATTGTAAGGAACAGGTCCTACACTTCAGGCCAGCTTCATAGGTGTCCATGTTTTAAAGGATCTGGGAGAAAGTACTAAAAGTTGCAATGCATTGAAATGGTCACTACTTTAGAGGTAGGTATATGGACAGACACATCAGACTATGAAAGGGACATCAGTCCCCTTCATACTACAGAAGAATCAGTAGCAGGGTTGTAGGCACAGGAAATTTGCATGTATTGCCGCTGAGAGCTGAAACAGGAAGGAGAAAAGTACCATTCTCAAAGTCACTGGAAGACCATCTAGCACAGGGAGACCCAGGACGTCATCTATAATGATTTAAAAGGAAGTGATGAATTCACAAGTGCTTGACAAACATATTTTGAGTGTTGCTGTGACCATATGTCTTACCCCTAAACTGGTACAGACAAGGAAACAGCTTTACTTTTTTTTTTGTATATAAAAAAACCTTTTTAAAAATGTATATGCATGTGTATAGAAACCCAGCTGGTTCCTGCCAGCACTAACATTGAGCCACCCAGAAAGTAAGAAAGAAGCAACTGATGTCTTGAGAAAGCAGGCTGGCACTGAGAACCCTAGCCTATCAGACTGTGTTTTGTCCACCATTCTCTGCCCTGCTCCCAAGTCCTCTTTTCTTTTCTATTCTTCAGCCTTTGGACCCCAGGTTTCCAACAGATGCTGGCTGGTCTCATCCATGTTCTGTTATGAAACAGAGACCCAGAGACCGGATGATTTATAAAGAATAAAGGTTGACTTTGTCTTACAATGCTGGGGACTGGGAAGTCCAGGAGCATGGTACTGGCATCTACTTGGCTTCTGAAGGCCTGGGGCTGCTCTGAGTCATGCTAGAAAGCAGAAAGACAAACAGGCAACACACAGGGCCATCCTCACCTGATAACAGCCCACTCTCTCAGCAACTAATCATGTTGCTCCCAGGACAGCGAGAACTCATTCATAGGAGACAGGCACTAATCCAGCTATGGGGGCTGTCCTTGCCTACTCCAAACACACCCGAAAGTACTGTCCCTTACCAACACTGCACTAGGGATACTCAGCTCCAGGGATGCACTGCTTAAGACAGGCCATATTTGCACCACCTGGTTCTTGCCCTATGCTTCTGATTTTACATAGCTGTTCACTTACACTAGTATCTGACTTAGTTTCTCAATCTGTCTGTAATCACAAGCAGAATTTCATAAAGGATTTTTGCAAAATACAGTTCCAAAAATTGTTGTGCAAACTGACAAGTGAACACAAACAAGCTGAAATAAATAGTTTGGAGAAAACCGAAATTTTGTCAAAATGCTCAGTGCCCGCTCTTTTATACAAAGAAATTACTGCCTGAATAGTGATGGTCATTTCAGAACTCTAGTTAAACTTTTAAAAAATATCTTTAATTATAGAATTTTAAGTAACCTTTAATATATGGAAAAACATTGAGGGCCAGCAAATAGCTCAGCAGATTAAAGCGCCTGCTTAGCAGATGCAGGGGCCAGTAGTTTCATCCCCGGGCCTGCCATGCCGGCCCTGCCCCCCCAGAGTGTGCTGAGATGTGATTGTGTCTCTCAACACACCACCTATGCCAGCGGTAGCAAAGCTTTTAGACCACATCCTGAGAAATGCAAGTCAAAGGAACTGGGCCCAAACCAACATCAGTGTCCCAGCCCCAGACCCATTCACCTGACTTCCTTCTGTGGTCAAGATTATCCCTCAGTAATCTTGAGAAAGATTAGTTGTAGTTGAGAAAGCACTTCTCATAGTTTGTTCCTGAGAGTTTTCTAGAAAGACTGATTCATTCCTCTTATTTATTTTTTGCTTGGGCTTAAACTGTCTCATCAGGTTTCTGCTCTAGTATACATCAGTCTGTGGCAAGTGCCACACCTCACCCACAGATGCTAATGGAATGTGACACAGGCAGCAGGTCAGACTAGTGAAAGCCAAATGCCTGGAGGAAACCAATTTGTTGTTGCAGTAGCCACCTGCTCTCAGGCAATATTATGACAGGAACAGAAGCTATGTGTGGATCTGGTCATTTCTGGTGCAGCAGATCCATGCTGTGTGCCCGCTTGGACTGACCTGTCTCTCTCAACAAACCACCTACACCAGTGGTAGTGAAGCTTTTAGAGTTTTCAATGATAGCACATATGCCACCACAGCCTGGACCAATGATTCACAAACTTCACGGTTCATGGAAGCCCAGTGGCTGCTGCTACATCAGAATCACGGAATAGTATTTTAAACACCTCACTAGGTGCTACTGGGGCAGGAAATCGTGAGACCATAGTTCCTTCCATTTTATCACTTTAAAAAAATTTTTTTAGGTGGGAGTCTTGTTACCTGTAATTCATATCGCATGAAATATTCACAACTAACTACTTCTGCACCTTGCCCTAACCCAATCCTTATCAAATGTATTTTGCTTCCTTGCACATCACTCAGAGCCCTTCCAGTGCAGACGCGTGAGAGGGGGGGCACAACAGTGTGTGTGTGTCTGGGTGTGTAATTGGTAAAAAAAAAAAAAGGGGTAATGTTTCTAAATGCGGTTCTTTTACTGAAATACAAAACTTGTAATTTAGTAGCATTTGTGAAACTTCCAAGACTCTGGCAAATAAATTCATTTTTGTGTTTGTCTACTTGTTTTGCTTACCCATATTGGAGGAATCATTAAAAATAGTTTAACCATTACCTCTATGAGCTCTGAAAAATGGTGCTTCGACAGCTAGCTTTTCAGTGGACTAAGAAGAAATCCTAACAAATACTTTCATAATCATAAATTTGTTTGCTATTTGATGTTCTGCCTTAACCATAGAAGCCTCTCAGAAACCATAATGAAAGGAGAATAAAGCTTCATGAAAATGCAGCAAAGGGGGCCGGGGAGATGGCTCAGTAGGATAAGCGCTTGACTGGCAAACACAAGGATCTGAGTTCAATCCCCCGTTCCACCAAAAAAAGAGAAAAAAGAAAAGGCGGCAAGGACTCAGTGATTCCAGGCAATGTGATTGAGATGGCCATAGTAATGTACAATCTGGGAGAGGCCTAGGTGCCTGCTGTGAGTTTCTCTGACCATATCATTATGACGCACATTACCTTATGAATACCGCAGCTGGATCAAGCAATAGACAGAACCATATAAAAAAAATCTATTTGGGTTTGCCCCAAATAGTCACAGGACCCACCCAGAATCTTAAGGGAAGAGTGGAGATGCTCTGTTCAAAGAGGTAGATGCCAGCGCCCCCTTCACCATGAGCTGTCAGATTCCTGACCATGTTGCAGTAATGTGTTTCTGCTTACCTGACAAGTAAATGAAACCAATTTTCACAAAATGAACAAAGTAGCTTAGAACAGTGCGTCCAAGGAATTGCCTATGTCTTTAAAACAGAAAACTCTGACGTAGACAGTGTCCCAACTACCCAAATAGCCAATTGGGGATTAATAACCCAAACACAAGCAAACATCAAGGAAATGGAAGGTCTGACATTCATCCTACTCACTAAATGAGCTCTTCATCTGTCCACATCATGCAGTGTTTTAAAAATAAATGATAACCTTTTGGATCTACAAGAATTTGGCTCAATCTGTAGGAAGATGCTTTTTGAAGAAATTCCTGCTAGAAAATGAACAGCTTGAAAGTGGATATTTGAAAACATTTGCTATGCTCATGTGATTATCAGAAGTCTATTTGCAATTCTTCTGGATAGACTTTTAGTGAGTTGTGAACTTATTTGGTAAAAGTGCAAATATGAAATTGTTTGTGGCTGCTTGGGAAAAGCAACTGATTGACATCAGAGAAGATGAAATTTACTAGCAGAATTTAAACAAAAACCTTTGCATAATCAGTGGCGGAGAATGAAAACGAGCATCTAAAAAGGCCTTCATTCCATCTGGTCCTGTACATCTTTGTGAGACATTTTTTCAGCTGCACTAGCAATAAAAAAGGAAAAGAGGGGAAAGGGGGGGAAATGACCCTATAATGTGAAATACAATTGCTGAATCACAAGTATTAAACCAATACTGTGTATTCTAAAATAACAAAGCATATTCAATCACACCACTTACTAAAAATTATTACTAATAAATTTCACACTGAAAGCAGTGGCTTAAGGTGTCATTAAATAATTACTTTAAAACATTCACATATATGTTATGTTGAGATACATAAATTCAAACTTTAACATTTCTGCGTATTGTTTTTAACAGATATATATTGTGTATATATAATACAATAACAAGAACTCTCTTTTCATTGATTTTTATGGATTATTATTGAGGTTTGAATATTAGTCCACTCTAAAATGCACATTAAAGTTTGATCTCCAACATTAAGAGGCAGATGGACCTCGAGTGTAACTCAATGGTAGATCACCTGCATAGCATGGCTGAGGCCCTAGAATCGATCCCCACACCAAGAGAAAAAGATAGAAGTAGGGCTTCTTAATACTAAAGGCGACTCCACCATGGGGCCTCTGCCTTTATGAATGGAATAATATATCATTTTCTCTAATAATGCCTCTATCACAGATCACAGTTTATTATAAAAGGTTAAGTAAATCTCAGCCTCTCTCTCTCTTTCTCTCTCTCTGTCTCTCTCTCTGTCTCTCTCTCTGCCTCTCTCTCTGTCTCTCTCTCCCCCCCCCCTTTCTATCAGGTACTAGGATCTCAATCTTATCTTGAACTTTAGACTTTTCAGCCTCTGGAACTATGAGGAATAAACTTCTGCGCATTATAAATCAATCACTCTTGGATATTCTATTATAGGCACACAAAACTAAGACAAATGGTTACAATTATAAATGTTTGGGCTAAGTCTATAGCTCAGTAATAAAGTGAATGCTTAGCGTGAATGAAGTCATGGTTTCAATCCCCAGCCAAGTAAAGTGATCACTCAATCAATAAATACCAAATTGATTTCAAAAATATTTGACAACCACTAATCTAATCAGGGTTAGAAAATCCAATGTGAATTCCAGGAGAGGCTAAGTTAATCTCTGTGGTGATAACATCAGCCTAAGGTCGAGTGCCAAGGGAAGAAGCCCCATGTGTGAGGAGCCAGGCAGATAGGGCCTTCTGGGCTTGTTCTCTGATGGGTTATTCACATGCATTGTGAAAGGCAGAGTGAAGCAAAGAAAAGCCGTTGTCACCAGAGTGTGACTATATCATCCACCTCGACACCTCTTCAAGAGATGAACACAAAAACGAAATACTGGCTCCGTGCCCTTAGGATCACCAACAGGTGCTTCTGGTTGGGGTGGTGCTGAGCTGAGACCGTCACAGTGCTGCCTGGCTGGCTACAGTCTGAGGCAGAACACTGCAATCCAAACAACCCAAACAGCCAAGGCATGTGGCTCTACACCGGTCAGCAAAACAAATCTATTTTCCTAAAAATTGCTAATTTAGTGAACCTATAAATATAGAAATACAAATTAAAGAGTATGAAATTTTTAATTTTCCAAAAGGAAACAGTGCTTCAAAGATGTATAGAGTGAGAGTGTGAGGGTAAAGCGTGGAAATGACCATGGACCTTTTTAGTTTAATCCCAGAGACATGCTGGTTTTCAAGTGAAGGAGGCCCTTGAAGGGCCTGCAAGGTAGATAGAGATGTGGAAAGATGTGGAGGTTAAAGGTCATCAGGAGCTTTGGATGTTTCAGGGTGGCAGAAGTAAGATGTATGATTCTTAGGTCTTTTAGGCTTTCAGGCGCTGGGTATGAGTCCCAAACAAATGTCTCAGGAGGAGAGAAAGATCATGAATTGTATAAAACTTATATGTGTACCTGAAGAGTACATATGAGTAATATTGTACAAGTCAAGCTGTTAAGAAGCATTTCTCTAATCATAAAGATTTTGAAAATAATATTGAACCTTTCAGTATTACAGCACCCACCACTTTGCAAGAGCAGAGCACTGTGATTGCGTTTGGACCATTGTGTTTCTTTACTAGGGCTACCGTAACCAAGTTCTGCAAACCAAGTGGGGTGAGCAGCAGGCATCTATGTTCTCACAGTTATGGATGCAAGAGGTCCAAGTGGGCAGGGTTGGTTCCTTACGAGTGGTGAGAGGAAAGCGCTGGTTCCACGCTCACTCTGGTGGACATTCCCGTGGTTGCCTCGGCCATCTTCGGTGTTGTTTCACATAGATGGCGTTCTCCCCGAGTGTTTGCATTATCTTTTCCTGTATCTTTGTGTCCTAACTCCTCTACCTCCTCATTTTAAAATGTGATACAGTGGTACTTGGATTAGCGACCCATGCTATTCCAGTATGATCCACTCTGGGAAGACTTCGTGTTAAAGAATTACAATTGAAATGACATTGTTTTCAAAGAAAAGATCACATTCTGAGTGAGGCATTGGGAGCGTGAATTTTGGGGACACAATTCAATTTATACTAGCCATAATTACACAAAAATTAGTCTGCCTTCCTCATTTGTTTTACAAATGTGGCTTTAGTAAAGGGCGGGGACACGTGACACTGTCAGGTCTGCTTGGCTGTCAAGGAAGCACTTTGGCCATTACCTGTCCCATAATCAGCTTTGATCCCACACCCAAACATGTTTGTCACAGGTGGAGACCAAGCAGAACATTTGGGGGAGGAAGTGGCTGAGTGGCTTGCATTCCTGCCCCCGCGCTGAGCTCCGCTTGCCCACTGCTGACCCGCTGTCCATGTGGTGCAGACCTCTTTGCTCTTCTGCAGCTCCACACGAAAGGTTGCAGACTGGGCAGCATTTCAGGATGTTTGTACCACCTGTGAAGTACCTTCCCAAAGGAACAGTGAGCGGAAACACTTTAAAGGTCTTATTTTAATACATTTTCATTCTGAATATACTAAAAGTACAATTTTTATTCTTGCCCTTTACCTGCTATCACTCTCGATATAAATAAAAAAAGTTGTCTTTGTCACAGGGCAGGAGGCTTTTATTCAGAATACAATCACTAGAAATATACACGGGGGCAGATGTAAATTCTTAACATAGGTGATAAACAAAAACTACTCCCAGGCATTTCACAACCTGTGAGGATGGAGATCTTCCACACCAAGTGTTGCTTTTGGTACCCATGGGAATGAGCCTGAATAATGAATGGTGGAAGGCTGGGTAACAGGCAACCCAGGCTGTGACAGAGGGAAGCAGCTTGGCTTCCACATGTAATTTCCTGCTTAGAAATTACAAGCAGAAAATGAGAATTGGCCTGAAATATCTGAAGTTACCAAAGACTTCCTGGAAGATTAAAATACCTCAATCTAAATCCAATACTAAGATGAAGACTTGCAGAGGACACACAAAATACATTGATGGTCTGAAACTAATTGATGTCTGAGCCCTGTTGATGTCTGGGGCCCTCTAAGAAGATAAATAGCATGTGACCTTTCTCAAAGGTAGGGGCCAGGCTGGAGGAATCTGATCAAGGACTGTGACCACTTCACAGGCACTGCCTGCTCAAGCAGAGGTTGGACATCTCAGGCCATGAGATTCTGTCAGTCTCCAAGAATGGAAAACATTTATAGATCCACATATGGCTCAGGGAAGTAGGTCTAGGATGCAATTCGGAAGCCCTCACCTAGGCCAGCTCTGTGCTAACATATCCAGTTCTGGAGCAAAAGGTAGAAAGGGAGCTGGAATGCAAACAATTTGGGGGCATACTAAGTGGGACAGATGGCTTATGGTGTCCATAGGACTAATAGGATGGACTAACGCAGAGACAAACTCTTTGGCTCAGGTTTGGAAGATAAAAGGGGTCAAGGCTCTCTGAAAAGCATTTAAGTGTTTGGAGTTACAGTCTCCATTTGCTCTCAAATGAGTATGCACACATAGGTTCATGTATGAATCCTACATGAGGCAGCTCCCAACATTGTTCCCAAGATAAATTAACCCCGGAGAAGGAACAGAATTCAAAGTGACACTGGAAATCACAAAAAAAATATGATGATAAGTGTTAGTTGCTTTTCTCCGTATGATAGGTCCGCCCTATGAATAACACAACTCACTTTTCAAAAAGGAAGTTGTGGTAGATTATGGGTAACATAAAATTTACTCATAAATCTTTAGTCATTTAAAAAAGTTAGTCAATAAAGGTATTATTCAGTGGCATGCAATACATTCAAGTCTTGTGCAACTATCACTCGTATCTGCTTCCAGAATTCATCTCCACTTCCTCTTTAATCTAAAAACGATAAATGTGCAAATGGTCTTTCTCTCCTCTGAATGTGAGCAGCTCTGCAGCCCTGCAATGCCTTCTACTGGGGCCACTCATGCTGAGAACAGGTAGTAACCCTCAGAACTACACAGTTGTCCCAGCACAGGTTTCTCGGCCTGCGTGGGCCCACGGCTGGACTTTTCCTCTGCCAATATTGTTCCAGGAACACTGCCTCCTTGGCATGGGCTGCTTGTTCTGTGCCAAGATGAGTGCTCAGTGAATTTTAATGGTGCCATAAACTAGATGATGGGAAAATGAAATGGACCCGTCTGCTGTCTCTCGCAGGGGTTAATGACAGTGGACACAAGAAAAACAAATAGCATTTAGGTTGAAAAATGACTCCTTCCATTTGGTCACCTGTCGGGATTGAGCTTTTTCAATGGTTTTGTTTATTTAGGAGGCAGCAGTAAATCTCTGGAATTAGAATGGACTGTAAATTAGAATGAGAGAGGCAAGCACTGCACTGTGATTCTTGGCCTTGGATCCTCTCTACCATGTTCACTTTTTTAATGCCAGCCTCTGCCTCTGGAATGAGGGGAGCTAGGGGCAGTGAGTCTTTTCTAACCAACTGGGTCTCCTTGTAGAATGCAAGATCAGCTTGTATTAGTTTGGGCTGCAGTGGTAGCTCAGTTATGGAGTCCTATGGGACATTCAAAGGCCTGGGTCACCCTGCCACACACCCAAAAGCTAACAGTGCCACTTGGCAATCCACCACCATCAGGTTCCCCAAAACATCTGATGTCTCCACCACATACCCAAGGTGACTTGGGAACTCTCCTGTCTGTTCATCTTTGGGGACTTCACTGCTATGATTATATGAATGATATATTATTTCATTTATAGCAGATAAATTGAGTGCCTGCGGCTTGCAAGTTATGTTTTCTTCCTTTAAGGAAACTGAGGCTTCGTGAATTAAATTACTAATTCTAAAAGATCCAGGAAGCTAACTCCCTTCTCCAACTTTCCCTGCTGGCTTGTGTATTGGTACTTCCTTTCCCAGTAGGAGAGCCTGAGAAGACCAAGACTTGATACCGATCATCAAGAGAACTAGCAAAGGCAGACATCAGAGAGCTTGAGACCAAGGAACCAAAAATTCGGCACAATACTCTGAATAATAGAATTCCTGAATTGGAAGCAAACTTAAGAATTTTTTAGAACAGTGTTGTGATTTAGATCTAGTATATTCCTCAAACATCTCATGTGTGGGGCTGGAGAGATGGCTCAGTAAAATAAGTGCTTTCCTGGCAAGTGCAAGGGGCTGAGTTCAATCCCTGGTTCCACCAAAAAAACCATCTCATGTGTTCAGAGGATGAGGCCTCTGCTGATGAAGCCATCATCTAATGGCATTATTGGAAGGTAATAAAAGAGAAGGCAAAGCCTAGATGAAGGGAATGGACTGTGGGACATGACCTTGGGGACTCTATCTTTTCATTGCTCCCTTCACAAGCTCTTTGCCTCCCACCTTTCTGCCTCTTGCACCCTTCAGCCATGATATTTCAGCTTTGCCACTGGCCTATAAAAATGGAGCCAACTGGCCATGGGTGGAAACTGTGAACCAAAATAAAGCTCTTCCTACTCTAAGTTTTGTTTTTTGTTTTGTTTGCTTGTTTTGTTTTGTTTTCTGTTAGTCTGTCACAGTAACAAAAGACTTACAGAAATAATAGCCCTTGAATAATTTGTACTGATTAAAGTACAAATTGTAGGGTTGGAGTTATAACTCAGTGGCAGAATACTTGCCCAACCTGCATGAGGCTTCCTTGGGTTTGCTCCTCAACATAGCAAATAAAATAAAATGCAGAGTTTTAGGCTCTTCCTTGATATGTTCATCAAATGTTCTTGGAGGTGGTTATTCTTTGTTTACCCAGGCCTAGGAAACAATGATCACATGGATCAGGGATAGAAAATGTACCTGGAAAAATCTTGAGGCAAACACGCTTCGTTCTTGACTTGCCCTCCTATATGTGGAGACTCAGGTGGCATTGTCACTTTCCACAATGGAATCACAGGGGGAATCACTACTGAGTCTTGGGTTGGCTGATATTCTGAGGATATGATATCAGTCTTCTTTTCTTTGAGTCACCATCATATTCTTGCCTCTTTAAAGGCAAAGCTCAGTGATTGAGGAATGAGATTTGACAAACAGAAGGTAGAATGGATGCTTGCTGTGAAGTTTCATGAATGTTTGAAGAAGGAAAACAACTTAACTTTGGGCATGGGCTATGGACAAAGAGAGTTCTGTTGGAGCTGGAGCTTGAAGTACTACCTGCATACGTAGGCAAGGAGAACATTTTACATACAGAAAAGCTTATAAGTTACTAATGAATATGGGAATACATGTGTTGAAGGTAGGGATGACCACATATACCCAATGAGGTTAGAAAATGGGCTTGGGCTGGAACATGCATGGGCTTTGCATTAAAAAATAAATTGGATTTTATTTCCAAGAAGAAGTATGTCATTAACAACCTTGGATAGAGGAGGGGTCATGTACACGTAAGACAGTCAGAAACCAGGGGAGACTAGAACTAAGGGTTCTTTTCCAGATTTGGCAACAACTTATATAGTTACCTATCACTGTTGTAATGAACTTCCACAAACTTGTCAGCTTCAAACAACATATATTTATTGCTTTATAATTCAGGAGACCAGAAATCCAAAATGAGTTTTATTGGGCCAAAATTGAGGTTCTCTAAAGGCCCATTTATGTCCTTGTCTTTTCTTTCTTCCAGCACTGCATTCCCTGAATTTCTTCACTCTTTTCTGAGCATGAGCTATTTTTGTAATTAATAGAAAGAGGGTAGCAGCAAATCAAGGCCAGGACTAGGAGGAAAAAAGGAGGACTGATGTGAGATGAACGGCAGGGATCAAGTCTGTGAGACTTGGCATGTGGCTGGCTCTCGGGAACATGAGGAACTTGAGACCATGGCCAGGCTCCAGTCTGAGTGGCAGAGAAGGGAGAGGCCAGCAGACACCTGGCTCACCTGGAACTGGTTTGGGGAAGACCATGTGTTTTCCTTCAGCAGTGTTTATCCTTTCAGGCAAGCCCACTGATAGTACTTGGCTTTTATGCTGTGTGACTTGTGACTTCCAGTGGCTGGGTGGAAATCTTTTTACAGAACCAGGACCTGGCTCAGGCTGCTGGTCTGAATTTCCACTTCAAAGGCTGCTCTGTTTCTGCATTCACAGAGTCCTACCTTGCAGCAGCTCTAATGAGCTGTGGCAGTGCCTTTGCTCTGTGGCTTAGTGCTGGATGCTCCTGGAGACTGAATCAGCTCCCCTGGGGAGTTCTGTTGCAGTTCTGCTTAGAAGGACAAGAGAAAGGAAAGCTGGAAGGCTTCTGGCTGGGCCCACACCAAAGGTCCTCTCTGCTGTCAGATGATGGCCATCCTCTCCATGGCCTCCTCCACCCCCAGACCAGGCTGGAGCCTCCTCACATCAGGCTGCAGAGGGGGAGGCTAGAGATCAAATGTGCTTTTGGAAGAAGATATAGAGGGGAATGAGGGCAAAGGGTAGGAGACCTGTATACACAAAGAATGCCCATTTCTGATCTCAGAGGAAAACTCCTTTGCAAAAAAAAGTGCTAGACTGGAAAACAAGGCCAGAGCCTTCCATAGCTATGAACTCTGTACAAGTATCCAAACAAAGTCCTCTGGTCCTTCTGATACAGGGAGAAACACTGATCTCAGGTGGGTGACCTCCAAATAACACAGGGAACCTCCAAATGACATTGGGAAAAATGATCTCCTGACCTGACCTGCATGAATTTTTGTTCTCTAAAACCAAATAATGAATTTTAGGAACAAATGGAGGTTAGGAGCAGAATGTATTTATTGAGGGAAAGAAAGCTCCTGTCCAAGAGAGGGAAGGAGGAGGCCTGAGCAGGTGGTCCCCAGGAAGCTGTCTCTTCCAGGGACTTTTATAGAGTAAAACCATGCAGGACTAAGGTGGAGAGAATGGGAACTCGCTTAGGTAGATGTGGGGTGGGACAAAACTATGGTCAACCAATGAGATTACAAGCACCATTGCTCAGGTAAAATTGATTAAGTCCAGGACCAAATGGGAAAGCAAGGGGGCGTGAAGGTAAAACAAGACCTTATTTGGTGGCCATCAGATAATTATTCTTTCTGGCTTTCTTAGTGTAATGATCAATCCTGGATACTAATCTTTAGGGAGGTTAGCATTTGTCTGCCCTTTAGGTCTGGCTCACAGCAGGAGCATCCATCCCTCCCACAGTTGTAAGGTAGCTTGTCTTTTGTGCTGTCTCCTTCAAGGGCCTGGCCCTGTCGGACTGCCTATAATATTTCCATCTAACTCAGCTGCCTGCAATACTTCCACTATTGGACTTGATTCTCTAAATTCCTTTCCAAATCCAATGTTCTGGCCTCTGAATATAGGTTCTCTGAAGATTAAAAGATAAAATGTATGGCCTCTTTTCAAAGTATGCTTTGGTTTGTAGGAGTATAGTAGGCTGGGAAATGGCCCATGATGATCTCTGGATTATATATATAGGATCTTGCTTAGAAAAAGGGTTTTTGCAGATGTAAGGATCTTGAGATGGAAAAGGTTTCTCGGGTCATCAGGTAGGCCCTAAATTCTATTCTAAGTGTCCTTAAGTGTCTTTGTGAAGATTCCACAAAGAGAGAGTAAAGATAGAGCAAAAAAAGGATTCTAAGATATTGGCCTTGAAGACTGATGCCATACAGCCACAAACCGAGCAACGCTGCAACCTCCAGGAACTAGAAAAGGTGTAAAATAAATTCTGCCCTAGACCCTCTGGAGAAAGTACAGTCTTGGCAAAATCTTAATTTCAGCCCAGTGATACTGATTGCTGACTTCTGGCCTCTAAAGTTGTGAGAACACATTGCTGCTGTTCTAAAGCATCAAATGTATGCTTCCTTATTGCATATGGAAGTCACAGGAGGTAATACAAAGGCAGATCTCCTGAGGCCTGTGCATCCCAGGAAACACTTGGGGCACTGTTGGCAGGTCCTTTCATGCTCTGGTAACCTGGCCCTGGGAGCCTTCTAGAGAAAGGGTCCTGCTCCCAGGACTCTGCAGCGGAAAAAGGAGAGAAAAGACTCTGAAGACCTGTGTGGCTTTCAGCATGTTACTGCATTAATCTGAACAGTGATTTTCCAATCCAGTGAGAACGGGGAACAAATTTCATTGCTCCTTGTCTCTGCAGAGCTAGAATCATGCTGAGTATCTCACAGTAAGCACTCAATGTTTATTGTATGAAAAATTGGGAAGCTAGTAGTATATTTTCCTGCTTATCTCATAGAATTAACATTTCTGGGGCCCAAAGTACAACTGTGTAAGTATTTGGAGAGTTGTAATGTAATAAGCAAAAGTTAGGTATTATAACCCAGATATTTGCTTCTCTGAACTGTTACTTGGACTAAGTAAGCTACAACTGAGATCTGGTTGGCCAGAAGCCAAATTTCCTATACACATCCAGAGAGGAATGAAATTGCTTAGGAGGTGAAGCAGAACTGGGACCTAGAGACGAATTCTATGAATGCAAGGAGGACCTTTCTTAAAGGAGCTGAGTATTTGTTTATTGTTTATTTAAACCTACTGAACTGGGCTGAGGAGATAGCTCAGTGGCCTAAGCGCCTGTCTGGCAAGCGCAAGGAAACAGCTTTGATCACCGGTACTGCATTCTGGGCCAGTATGCCATGCTGGCCCCGTGCCCAGCCGGCCACTGAAACCAGGCGTGTGGTGCATGCCTGTGATCCCAGTGCTGGGGAGGCTGGGACAGGAGGATCACTATGACTCAGAGCTACGTAGCGAGACCTTGTACCAAATAAATAAAGTAATAAAATATTGTTTAAAATGAAAATTAATTCTACTTAATTGCTCTATTGTGTACAATTGAGGGAAATAGGATGATGAGAATATAAAGATTTGTGATTTTTAGGGATCCTACCTTGCGGAGATGTAGGTGCATGTGATATTACTGTATCTGATCTTTGTCCCCAGTTCCTGACATCAGAACTTTATTATAGAATTTCCTGAGTTCCAAACAATGGGAGTGCCTCCTGTTGTTTGTAGTGAGACCCTTCTATCTCTGAGTTTAAGCTAATGGGGTTGAGTCAGGATAGAAGAAAGAGATAGGTAGAAATAAGATAAGGAAACTCAATTTTTCTCTCCTTTATTACCTAAAAACTCGGCCAGATTTCTGCTCTGTTCTGCATGTATATATGACAATCATTTAGGAAGAGTCAACAAAAGAAGGTTTATTATTACTATACTTACCTAGCCTGTTTCATCTCCCTAAGATTAAGGATACTGAGATAAGATGGAAAGGGGTGGTGAGGAGGGGGTTATAGGAAGGCTCAATTGTCAATTTTTATATCACTCAGTTTCAGACCCCTTGGAGCAATGAAGTCTCCCAACTTGTGTTCCAAGAAAAATAGTCTTGTAAGCCACACTGCAATGAGGTCACACTTTCCTAAGACAGGAGCAATTAACCCAGTGAGAACCAAAGCTGCTTCCCTCCAAAGGAGGACAGTCAGCTTACTGAGGTACCCAATTGCTCATCAACCATATGGATATCAACCATATGGATCACTCTGGAGCTGTATCACCAGGACTGAGATTATGATGGATTGGACCATAGCTCAGCTCAGCTCATGCATAACAGTGAATTGTGCTTTGTCTGCATTACTGTGTTCCTTCTTGGCTGGTCAGTCAGCGGAAGTGACTATTTCTTCTAATGACTTTCAAGTGAAAAAGCCTAAGGAACTGAATGCTGCCCTGAGTTCCAATACTGATCCGCCAACTCCAACTGGGTATCCTACAACTCAAGTCAATTATGAGGAGAGAAGAGGGCTTGGAGATTAAATTCTCCTAATTTCCAAGGAGGCAAGGGGGTTTGGAGATGAAGTTCAATTATATGGCCAATTATTTAATCAATTCACCTGCAAAATGCAACCCCATATAAAAACTCTCAATATTTAGAGTCCGGGAATCTTCCCAGCTGATAAGTATATGAATATGTCAGAATGGAGGGTGGTGTGTCCCAACTCCATGGACACTAAATCTCCTGTCCTGGAGCCTTTCCACACCTTTCTATGTATTTATCTCTTCATCTGACTGTTTACTTGTAGACCTTATAAGAAGATAATAACAGGAAGTAAAGTGCTTCCTCAAGTTCTGTGAGTCATTTTATCAAATGATCACTCAGGATGGGGTTGTGGGAAACTCAAATTTGCAGACAAATCAGACAGTGATATGGGACCATTGAGGACCTCACTTGGAACTGGCATCTGAGGTGCCCTTCAACATGTGGCATCTAACTCTTGTAGTATCAGAATTGACTTGAGGCTGGGGAGATGGCTCAGTGGAATAAATGCTTCCCTGGCAAGCGCAAGGGCATGAGTTCAATCCCTGGTTCCGGGGGAGGGGGGGGGGAAGAAGTGGGGGAAAAAAAGAATTGACCTGAGTTGTAAGATACCCAGTTGGAGTTGGAGGATTGGTACTGGAATTCAGGGCAGCATTCAGTTCCTTAGCTTTTTTTTTCACTTGAAAATCTATAGAATAAATAGCCACTTCCCCTGACTAACCAGCCAAGGAAGAACACAGTAATGTGGATAAAACACAAAAGCCAGCTGCATGAGTTGTAGCACCACTTCTGCTTCAAACCCTGGGCCACTGTCTTGCCTGGGGCCATTACAGCTCAGCTACACATCAGAACCCCCATAGAGGTCCAAAGACATTAACTTGCCTATTCCCACCCTTCATAACCAAAATCTTTGATAGCAGTCTCAGAAATTAGTATTTTTAAAAAGCTGCCCCAAAAGATTTTGAAGCAATTAACAATTAGTTGACTGGTTTGTCTTCACAGTATCCATGATAAAAGAACAGTTTGGCCTTCTCTGTAAATCTACTAAATCGGACATGCTATTAGAGAGACCTGGGACCCAATACCTTTAATGAGTATTTAGGTGATTTTTACTGACACAAACACTTGTGGAGTAAGACAAAGAGCAGTAGTTCTAAGACTATGCTGCTGGGACCAAAATCACCAGCAGCAGCAGCACTTATTCCACCTTCAAATGTCTCTGTCACAGATCTACTCAGTCAGAAACTCCAGGTAGGATCCATGGATTCAAGATTTAACAAGCTCTGCAGGTAGTCAGATTCACTGCCTCTTAAAATTATTGGACTGAAAAACCTTGAAAGATTCAAACAGAATTAAGATTAGACAATTTCAGCCTAAATCATACATGGTGTATTTTATTTTATATGTTCTATGGGTTCCATTAAACAGTCTTTCTAGGCAATCACATAGCAGAGGGTCCTGGAGGCTCTGATATGGTGTATGTTGACCACCCCCCACCCCCAGCCAATCCGAAGACCTTTCTCTCCAACGAGACTGCCAGAAAGACTCACACACTCATACAGAAGTCAGCACGCAATGAAGTCCTGTCCACTATGAACTTCAAGGAAACCAAGTTGCCAGGCATATGATAGCCACTCTCTTGAGGGGACCTATTCCCTGTAGAAGCTGCTCAGGCACTACCTTCTCCCACTGACAGGTAAAAGTATTTACAGGCTTGTTAGACACACATAGTACAAGCTACTCAAAGTCCAGAGTCATGCAATTGGGAGGGGTTGCAAGTTCATCCCATCTTGATTTCATTTTACCAGTTAATAATCAGAGGGCTTCTCATTGACTTTTCCATGGTAACAGACAGTATCATAGTCTGTAAAGATGCTGGAATCAGCCCATCAGACTCATTTTTGCAGTGTCACACTACTTCAGGTGTTCTTAGTGCTGAACAGGTGCCTGGTCTTCTAAATCCTAAGATGTAGGCTGGACCCAGGAAGTTTAACCTCCCAGGACTAGAGTGGATATGGATTCAGTGAGGCAAATAGGAGGAAGAAAGGAGAAAAGAAGCTTTGCAGACAGAGTTAGTGCTACATTAGTAACAACCCCTGCTGCAGAGTCTCCTATAAATGAAAGATGCTTCTTTTATAAGTATGGGGTAAGAGTTTCAGTTTTTCCAATGAGGAAGCAATGCACAAAGAGACTGAGAGTTCTGGTCAAGTCCAAAGAGCAGGACGTGTACAGCTATATGAAAATCCTCAACACGAACTCCCCTACTCTTCTTATAGAACCATACTGTTTCCTGATAGGTTGCTTATGAAGTGGTGGTATGTTTTTCTCCACCTCTGAATCAGTGAATTTTTAGCCTTGACTGCAGGTTAAAATTATGCCAATCTTTAAAAATACTGATTGTTGCTGTCCTTCTTCATACCCGCCATTAAAATAGGACCTCTGGGAGCAGGATCGGGTTATTGGATTTTTTTTTTTTTTTTAGAGCTCTCCAGGTAATGCAAATGTGCAGAAAGGGATAGGAGCCACTTTTTTTCTAAAATGTTCAATTTCCCTCAAAATACTTTAGCTAACCAGCAATAGATACTTTTCTTTAAGCTGCTGGTGGTAATTTCATTAATTAAAATTTTCAACCCAATTATTAGAAATACGTTTAGAAGTTGGATGAGAGGGGAAATGAGGAAAAGATGAAAGAGCTAAGTTTTGTTAAGTAGTTTATTTGTGGAAATGCCTGTAAGACTGTTATTGGATATAAAAAATAACAGCTCAAGAAGCAGCCCTGCCACCCTGCCCACCTCTAAAGTTCCCTGGAGCACAGTCCTATCATGGTGTGTGGAAATGCAGGTGTGTTTTAAAATAATTAAAGCAAATTGAAAGTTAATTATTCTGAACATTATTTTACCCAGAGAAAAATTCTCTTTAAACTTAAGATTTCTATTTAAAGCATTTTGTGTCACATTCCTAGGTTAAACATAGAAAACAATCTCATAGTAAGTCCTTGTGTCTTATCCAAACCTTTTTAAGTAATAAAATATTCATTAAGGTCAAAAATAGGTCTTTAACAGAGGGCTATCTAAATCAATACCCTTTCCTCTTTAATTACAGCTTTCTAGCATCAGACATGCTCCCAGAAATTCTAGCCCTCTGGGCTTGATTCTCTAAACGATTTTTTAAAGAAGTTTGGGAGTAACCAGGCCTCTACCTGGAAGTGAGATGACTCAAGCAATGAGGAGTCCCAGAAAGTCACAAAGCCACCACCCTATGTATATCAGAGCCACCCAGTCCCCATGGCCTTCTCATTGCCAGCATAGTGATGGGAAAACAAAACCAACCACTAACAACATCACAAAAAATTGCCATCTACAATGAAGCTATTTCAAACTGAACCAAAAAGGGACTTACAAATATACACATGTTATGCTTTGTGTCTAGGGGTCCCTGGAAGCCTCAAGCAGTCATAGGCATGGCTTGTTTAGAGGTGTTTGGATCTAGAGTGTGTGACTGATTCGTGGTGCAGTGGTAGAATTAAGGGTACTGGGATTAAGGGTGAACAGTTACTAAATCAATCCACTGATTGGTTTGCTACCTGCTCTAATTCCTGTAGCCTAAATAGGATATGAAAGAGACAGAAGATGTTTAGGTCTCTTGCTTGCTTTGCTGCTTTCTGCCCACCATAAACTATTCTTCTTCTGTCATGGCTGTCCGCCTATGCCAACCTGCCTTGAAGCCAGCCAATTATAGACTGAAACCCCTATGACCTGTGAAAATAAATCTTCCATCTTTAACTTGGGGTTTGAGTATTTTGTCTAGCAATGAGAAAAGTTACTAACCAGACATATCTGTATGTTTCTTCCTGAATTTTTTCCTGGGGGAGGCCTTCTCTGTGACCTGAACCCTGCACCTTGCTCACACAAATTTAGTAAGAGGTCTGTCACTGAGCCACAACCCTGAGCTTTTGTTAAAATTGTTTTGGAGACAAGATCTTATTAAGTTTCCCAGGTTGGTCTCAAGCTTGCAGCCCCTCCGCCTCAGCCTGTCAAGTAACTGGGATAACAACTTTTTAATTAAAAAAATTTATTTATCACAGGGTCTCACTACATTTCAGGCTCATAGTGATCTGCCTGTCTTAGCCTCCCCAGCACTGGGATTACAAGTGCACCACCATGCCTAGTTTAGGGGCTGGCATGGTGTACTGGGGTTCCAGGGCCAGCACAGCATGTGGTACCAGGAATCAAATCCAGACCCTTGCTCTTGCCAGGCAGATGCTTAGACCACTGAGCTACCTCCACAGCCATAATTTTTTAAAATTTTGCTTTATTTATTTAAATGACATTTAGTCTAGAAATGTGATATATATATATATATATATATATATATATATATATATTAAAAAATCTTTGGAAAATATTGAAGGTACTAGAATTCATAGCCTGAAGGAAATTGGCTTTGGGGTACTCAGCTATAATTGTCTTCCATAGAGTATGCAGAGATTAGTCTGTGGAGAATGGTTACCAGCTATCTTGCATGTTCACTGAAAAAGAACAAAGGAAGCCTAGCCTAGTTTCCCCAGGAGGGATTTAAGAGATCTGCATAAGGAGAACTTTCTCTATAAAGACAGGTGAAATAGCAAAAGCTCACTCCTTTGAAGATTTAAGGAAAAAAGACAACATAACCCCTTATATTAACTGACATTGATTCTTTTAGAGGGCAGACAATGAAAGGAGACCTTTTCACATTTCAGTGACAGAAATACACATGGCTCTTTTTTAAATAGGTAGACCTTTGGCTCAGATGAAGGAGAATCCAAGGGGTACACTGAAAGCATAGCTGGGTTTGAGTGTCAAACAACAGAGCCAGTAGACCTTTGTTTCATTCCTGGCTCACCCTGTCTGGCTTCGTCTTTCATTGTGTTGGCAAGATGGCTGTGGGCAGCTTCAAGCCTAAGAAGTCCTCAACTGGGCTGGGCTCTCCCCCAGTAACTATAACAGCAACAACAACAACAAAAGGACTCTGATTAGCCTTGAATCTGCCCCTGGCCCACTCAGAGTTCCAGACGAATCTTGCCATTGAGGCTGGATCCTGTGACTGCCCCTTAGCACAGGCAGTGAGAACCCTCCTTTGTCAAAACCCACATATTATATGGAGTGTAAGACAGAAAGATCCAAAGGAAAGAGGGAGGGGACCAGGGGAAGCAGAGAATCTCTTGAGTTCCTCGTGTTCTTCTTCAACAACATGCGGGCAACTCTGGACAAAAACTTTAACGAAATGGATTCACAAACTGATTTGTGTGTATATCTAAATTTAAAGAGAAACAGACAAGAATGTCCCAAGTTTGGAGAAACTCAGACTTGCTAAAGAGTGCAGAACATCCACAACTCATGAGAAGCATCTGCCTTGAAATCAAGATCCCTTGAACAGGATGCAGGTAATTACTTCATATCAGTGTGACCAAGGAATGCTATCTATTGACTTTTCTCAAACAAAGCAGGTATTCCCCACAAATAACAGGCACTATCAATTTTAACATGACACTTTCCTATCAATAACCATTACAGGAAACAAGCCAAAACTCCAATAAGGTACCACTTCAAACCCATTTGGAAGGTCTACTCCCAAAACTCCAGAAAAGAATAAGTGTTGGCCAGGATGTACAGAAACTGAACCCTCATGCCCTTTTGGTGATAAGTAAAGAGGACAATGCCACTGTGGAAAAATATATGGTAAGTCTTTAAAAATAAAAAATAGAATTATTGTATGATACAGCAATACTACTGTTAATATAACTAAAACAATTGAGAACAGAGTCTCAAAGAGATTTTTATATATCAATGTTCATAGCAGCATTGTTTACTGTGGCTCAAATATGGAAGCAAACCAACTGTCCATACAGTTCAGCCTTGAAATAGTAATTCTTTTTTAAAATTAATTTTGTTGGTACACTTTTGATTGCATAATAATTACATTCATCATAGGGAATTTGTATAATACATCTATTATAATTTGCATAATACATTCTATAATACACTAGTATAAATACCTTTATATAATACATTTTAATTCTTTTTCCCCCATTACCCTCCCCCTCCCTTCAATCCTTCTTCTCCTTCTCATTTGCAAAAGCTTTCTTTCCATTTTTCCCTTCTGTTAACTTTTATGCCCTTTCCCTTCTCTTCACTCTCCTCCTTCCTTGTTCACCTTCCCCTTTAAGCATGTTCTTCCTATTTCCCAATATCTATCATTATCTTATTTTCCTATTTACTTTCTCACACAAGAGACACAATATGACATTTAAACATGTTTGTCCATTTCACTTAAAATTGTGCTCTTAAGATACATCCATTTACCTAAAAATTACTCAAGCTTATCTTCCTTTATGGCCGAGTAGTATTCCATTGTATATAAAAGCTACTTTCTTTATCCTTTCATTCATTAATGGGTATCTGAGCTGATTCCAACATTTATTTATTACAAATTTGGTTGCTATAAACATGGGTATGTATACATTATTGTGGCATGATGTTTTTAACTCAGGAACACATCAAGAAAAGAAACACCTGGGTCAAATGTAGCCTCTAGTTTTCATATTTTGAGGAATCACCATATTTGTTTGTATTGGTTGTATCAATTTATACTCTCACCAACACAGGAGAAGGGTTTCTTTTCCCCTACAGTCTTACCAACATTTCTTTCACTGATTTCTTGATGGCGGTATTATTTCTGGTGTGAGATGGGAGCTCAGTGTTGTAGTTTTCATTTCTCTTATGGCCAGTCATGTTTAACATTCTAAAATATATTGATTTACCATTTGTGTTTCTTTATTTGAGAATTATCTACCCATTTTATGTGCCCATTTTTGGATTGAGTCTTTAAATTTGAGAGCTCTGGGTGTTTTGTTTTGTTTTGTTTTTTTGAGTTCTGTATACATTCTAGATATTAGTCCTTTGAAAAATAGCAGATAAAGATTTTTTCTAAATCTGTGGATTGTCTCTTAACTCTATTCGTATTTTCTTTTGCTGTGTAAAACTTTTTAATATGATGTGATCCCAGTTGTTGGTTCTTTGTAATGTTTCTTATGTGATCAAAGTTTCATTCATAAAGTCTTTGCCTATACCTATGGCTTCAAGAAATTGACCTATTCTATCTTCTGTCAGAATTAAATGTTTCTGTTTTAATATTTGGATTTTTTTTGTACTGGGAATTGAACTCAGGACCCTATGCTTGCCAGGAAGGTGCTATGCCACTGAGGTATATCCCTGGTCCAATATCTAGTCTTTGATCCATTTTGATTTTAGTTTAGCATATGGTAAGAGATAGGGATCAAGGTTTAATCTTTGACATGTGGAAAGCCAGTTTTTCCATCACTGTTTGTCAAAGAGTCTATCTTTATTTCAACGAAGGTGTTTGTCCAAATTGTCAGAGATCAGGTGGCTAAGTGTTTCTGTAGTAATTTCTGTATTTTCTATTCTGTTCCATTGATCCTTAGGTCTGTGAGGTTTTTTTTTATTTTGGGTTTTTTTGTTTTGTTTTGGTTTGGTTTTTGCCAGTACCACACTTTTTTATGATGGTAATCTTGTAGTATTTCAGGTCTTTGTCTCTTTTCATCAGTCTTGGCTGTAAATCCACTTTGCACACAGAATAGATACTCCTGCGTTTTTCTAGGTTCCTGCCTCATGGAATGTTGTTTTTCATCCTTTGTCTTTCTTTCTATGAATTATTTTAGGAATTAAATGTGCTTCTTATATGTAGCATAGTTTTGGATATTATTTCTTATTCCATTCTGCCAACCTGCTTGTTTTGATTGGTGAATTGAGACCATTTATTTACATGGATAGCTATTAGTGAAAAATACTGACTTATCCTTGTCATGTTACTTTCCAATAGTTGGTTCCCATTGTTGCCTCTGTTTAATTGTTTGCCTTGCTTGGTGAATTTATTTTGTTGGGATTTATTAAATTCTCATCCTTTACTAGAGAATCCTTCAGAACTTTTTGGTATGCTGCTTTAGTGGTCATGAATTTCTTCAAGTGTTTTTATTTTGTTTTATTTTATTGAGAAATAGATCAATAACAAAGTTTCAAAACTGATTAATCAGACAGTTTCAACAATTAATGCATTGCATATTGTTGTCTTCATAGTGGTTGTTCATAGTACAGGATGCAGACAAGATATCCTGTCCAAACACTATTAGTACAAATCTTTTTTCTCATTGAATTAAGAAAAAGTAGCT
>NDGN011384819.1:0-20714 GCA_002564285.1 Tympanoctomys barrerae | reverse complement strand
TTGAAACTGTCTCATTGCTATTTGTTTCTCAATAAAAAATTTTTAGAAAATTTGAATATGCGCTGAAAAATGCAGCAAGTCCCCTGGATTTAGGATGCAGAACCGGGAATCTGGAGCTCCCAGGGAGCAAAGAGAGGCGAATAGCGCAGGACGCTGCTCAGCTGCTGCCCTCACCTCCAAGACAGAGTACTAAAGAAGGGTAAGTGTGAGTCGCTGGGAGGAAAATGGACAGCCTCCGTGCCAGGATGCTCAGCAAATGCATCAGACACAGAAGGCTGAATTTCGCGTGATTGCTCACACATGTGAAACACAAAGTATAAATAATTAAAAGCAAAATAAAAGATGGAAGATAGGAAACAGGGAGACCTGTTGCAGATGGACCAGAGATCTGAGGATGGGGGGGAGGGGGGCAGAGAAGTGGAAGTGAAAACACTAAGGCATGAAATATATATATATATATATATATATATATATATATATATATATAATTTGTCATTAAGTGTCACAAACATGTGCTAATAAAATTTTTAAATCAGCAAAAGATGAATTATATTTTCTTAGTACACAGGGAGAAGCATCAAAGAGAATACAGACCACAGAGAGTAGCTAGACCTTCTCTGACCCCATCGAGGAGCCAGCCACCTTTAAGAGGAGGCAAGCAGGAGAGAGGAAAGAGAGTTGCCAGACTCCTTGTCCCGAGAGAAGGGAAGGACACAGAGCCAGCGACCCGCTCTGCGCCAGGCCATGAGCCGTGATGCGAGTCTGTGCAGGGCTGCTGTCCGATGGTTTCTCTGTCATCCCACGGTCTGCTCCGCGACTCAGGCAGGCGGTGCTCCGGAGGCTGCTGCGCTTGGCAGGCTTCTGGCTGAGTCCAGCCGACAAGAGGACCCGGAGATTGCAGGGCGGCTGAGGCAGGCCGGGTGCTGCAGTTCTGTGCCTCCGGAGCCTTGCTCACAGCGTTGTCCTCCTTGACCTCAACGCACGCACAGAGCTTCTTACCAAGGCCGTGGTCTCTGAGTTCTGATCCCAGGGGCTTCTCTCATTCTCTAGCACTGGAGTTCAAGCTCGCCCTCATACTGCGACCATGCAGCCGCCTAATCATTCCCCGGTTAGCTTCCTGGCACTTTCATTGTAACACATTTGGTGTATCAATTTCTCTATATAACACATCTTCCGTATTTATGCACTACGTAGTAGTTGCATGTTTCTAGTCCAGTTTTAGTGCAAAAGGCATTTCACATCTTACTTAATCCATGTAAGTTCCCTGCAACGTAGTCATCATTACCTCTGTTTTAAGGCTGCGGAAAATGGACAGCCAGCAAAAAGGGACAGTGAGCTCTTTGCTCAGACTCACAGCACTGCCGAGTGTAGAGCCACAATCCAAATCCAGTTCCCAAATCGCCCTGAAAATGCTCTGTCTGCCGAGGGAAACGGCCAAGATGGAAAACAGGATACCGTGACAGCGCTGAGGTCGGAAAGCAGCCACGCATCCGCTCCGACTGGCTGCTTGGCCCCGAGAAGTGTGGCTAAGCAGGGTTCTGTCCCCACTGAGCAGTGAAAGGCCAGACAGAAAGCTGCCGGCGCCCAGAGCGTGCGGCCCCGCTCCCCGGAAGCGCTGCTACTTTCACCCCGAACCAAAGTCAGGGCGGCAGACTCGGAGCTGGTGGAAGAAGGCAAGAGTCATACACGCCCGGAGATTCGCTCTCCTGAAAACCTACTTTTCTCCTTAAGCCGCTTAAAAATATTTTCTGCCTTTGTCTTGTTCTTTCTGGCTTAAAAAGCATATTTATGAATATTATTGTAATGGCAAGCATTAACCCCAGATGTTCACCCTTTTAATTGATTTCTATTACCTGTGAAGTATTCCATTAAAGGCAATTCTGTTTAAAGCTACTGAATTCTGAAAGGTGATCTTTTTTTTTTTAACAAAATGAGAAATTGGGACAATAAAAGAAGATATTTGAAAGATTCTTCATGGTAGTATGCCTCACATCACCCGAGATACTCTAAAATGCGTACTATATTCCAGTTCAGCCTGCAAAAAAAAGTAATTATGAAGCCATAGCTCCTAACAATGCAGGCTGGTTTGTCACCATTCCGTTATTAATCATGGTCTTCTACATGCCAATAGCGTTCCTTCATAATAAATGTGCCGTGTGGATGGTTACCATAAACCCAATTACAAGGATGTACGGACCCATATGCTCAACCCGGAAGCCCTTCTGCTGTGCTCGGGCCAGGTGGAATACAAGTCCTCCAAACCCAAGCAGAACTGCACAGAACTTTGGTCCGGTTTTCTTCCCCATGCAGAAAGAAAGACTAGGTCAGAAACGCAAGAAACTCCATCTTGTGGATTTTAGAGTCGCTGGGTGTTTTTCTCCCCGATTTTCTTGTTTCTCAGAACAAAAACAGCCTCTGTCGCTCTGCCAGTCCCTTCTTTTATGTGCTGCAGAACACCTGGTGGCCAATTGCTAGGTGGAGGGTAATTAGCCCCTCAATTATCACCCGTTTTTTTCACCTGTTCCACTAGCATTTCCCAGAACTTGAAGCTTGTCTAATTAGTCTTTTCTGATCCATTCCCCACCATCAGACTCAAGAAATAGCCCTTCCACCAAGTAATTAACCCATGGTAGGCCAATCTTCCAGCTTGTGTTTCAACTCCTGTTGGAATCATTAAAATCAAATGAACAAAGAAACATCATGGATGGGGCAATCGGAAACAAAAAAGTTCCATCTTCCTCCTCCCTCTGCCAGCTTCCAAATCCAAATTATAGGAGCCCTGAGCACAGTGACATTTAGTCAGACACATATGGGCTTGCTGCTGAATGTCTTGAAAGAGCAAAATAGCACTACCAGAATGATCAAGTTCAGCTCTCGGAAATGCCATAGGAAATATGGTGTTTATTTTCTACTCCAAAGGTGACAAAGAGCAAAAAGAACCCAAATTTTAAAATGCAAGCCAAAAATCTCCATGTGTAAAGCCTTTTCAGTAGGCTGAAACTGAATCCCGCAAACTGCTTCTTTATGTTATCTTGGGAGTCTACGAGAGTTTTTGCAAATTATTTATACACATTCATAGAAATTGTGATTTTGTTTTATCCAACAAGTCAATAGAGAAGTCTAGCAGAAATTTCTAGAAGGTTAAGAGATGACTCACATTGCTTGTTTTTTCAACATGTGTTGGGTGCTCTGTATCAGATACATTGCTCAGCACTGGAGACTCAGAAAGACTTGAAGGTTCTTAGAATCCTGAAACTGAAAACTGCAGAGTAGAGAGTAGAGGAGATCTTTGTGAAAGAAAGAAATCACTGAAGTGAAACACAACCACACACTTTTTTAAAAATGACAGAAAACTATTCTTTTATGTAGTAGACTCTCTCTCTCTCTCTCTCTCTCTCTCTCTATATATATATATATATATATATATTCTTGGTACATGGTGTCACTATGCAGCTCAGACTTGTAGTGATCCTCCTGTTTTCAGCTCATCTCAGCGGCTGACTCAGCGCGCCTGTGGGCAGGGCTGATGCAGCATACCATGCCAGGGATCGAACCCCGGTCCCTGCGCTTGCCTAACCAAGTGCTTAGTCCACACTTGTTATAGTTTAGCCTGCCATTTTGTGACACTTCTCTTCATTAGCTCAGACTTTCTTGAGGAACCATTTCACTTCTTCCATGTGTGACAGAGAAACTCTTTCTTTGCCAGGGAAAATGAGAAGATGTGAAGCACTGACCTGGTGCTTCTATTGTGGGGGTTGGGGGAGCTACAGAAAATTGAGCACAGGAGCACCGTACCTCTAAGCTACGCACCAGCTCCTTGTGTTTATTCATTTTTTTAAAAATAGGATCTCACTAATTCACCTAATCTAGCTTAGAATTTGAGGTCCTCTTGCCTCAACCTCTCAATGCCTAGCTGATGCTGTCCCTTTCAGTATGTGACCAAAATGTAACAGGAAGCATAAAACACAAAGTTCCAACACAATATAAATTAAGACCTACTTTGGCCATTTGCTAGCTTCAGGGCTGGGTCTCACCCTAGCCTTTCTATGAGCCAAGAAGCATTCTCTCTTCCTAAACCCGTGAGGCACTCGTATTTGGGGCTAGATCCATTATAGTCCAAACTGTTCTGATAGACAATTTCCTCTGCGCTATTACACTTAACACTTTAATGTAAAAGGCAATTAGTTATATTTGCTTTAAAACAATTAATATTATAAGACCTTTATCTTGTTTAACTTTGTCCTTTTACATATTCAGGTAGAAAGTTATCTATCATCTTTCCAGAAGTGTGTTTTATACTTGCTTTAGACCTAGAAAATCCCAGTTTCTTTCTGAACTGTAAATTTCGCTTGGGTAAATCTGGTAAATCACACCATTCTATAAAGCATGCTGCCAAGAAGTTATATCCTTCATTCTTCTTTTGCACCACATGCCCTGTGAACGGCATTGTAACACAGTAGCTATTATTCTGTCAAGCTAAATAATTTTAGGTTTACCTCCATATTTTCAGTCCCCTCCACAAAAAATTACTGAATTATAACTATGTAATCATACTAGTGATTGAAAGATAAATAAGAGGGGTTACTATTCGGAGGGTGCTTCAGGCTTTTCAAGAGAGAATAAAGCGTTATGAAGGGTGGGCAAGTACTGTGTGGAAACATCTCCAGGGGTTTTAGTGTCTCTAGTTCTGCATCAAGCATGGTGTCACTCTTTCTTGTACCACCCTGTGCACAAGTCCTATTGATACTGCCCCAGATCTTTCTCAGATCTAAGGCTGATTCAGGTCCCAGTTCTCGCTTTCACAGCTGCAGTGATCTCTAGCTAGGCTCTTTGTCTCAACTCTTGGCCACATAATGGTCTATTCTCTACACAACCATTAAAAATGATGTTCTCAAAGCATAAGCCAAAACAACTTACTCTGCTGCTTCAGGCCATCCAGTGTATTTTATTGCTTTTAGAAAAATAGTCTCAACATGCTCCACCAGCCTTAGGTAACTGGCCTTCTACCTCAGTCATCAACATTGGTTTCTATTAAGACCCTCTTCTTCCACCTTGCTCCAGTGTGGGAAACTCCAGGCACATGGGTGGCATTCAGTACCTACTCGTCAGCTCAAGGAATACATCTCAGTCCACTTGGACACCAGGAGACAGCGATGCCCGCTGGGGTTAACACAGTTTGGAGACAATCGGGTGAAGAACTCAGTGAGTCGAGCGCAGAAGATATGAATGAATGGGAAGCCTGAGGAAAGTGAAATCTTAGGAACAACCTCAGATTTGCTTTCTGCGTGGTCATCCTACAAAGCAAAGTGGTAGTCAGAGTACAGCGTGGAAGAATGAGAAGAGATCTAATAGCAGGAGTGTTCAAAGCATTAACACCAGGGTTATGAGGGCTGTGCTTTTTGAACACTATTGTTAACAAGTTTATAAGGAGCATTTATACTGTATTTTCAGACTCTGGATAATCCCCACTTGAATTTAGCTGTAAGTATCAGTAAAGACCCAGTTCTTAAATAATAATAATTATTTCAAACTCCAAGTTAACTAAAACTTGAAAATGGTATTAAACTCTATTTAAAATACAAACATTTACATACAAGTCAGCAACTCCAATCATTCATCAACTAGAAGAAAACTGAGATGCTAATGGGAAATAGTGGTATATTAGGCCAAAAATTAAACACATCTTAAATTTTGAAGAGAACTCACTGCTCATCTTCTGTATGATGAACATTCTTGAAAGTTCACTCCATGCAATCAGCTTTGCTCATGTTTCATTCCATGTTAAGTTAAAGTCCTAAAGGCTTTTATTTCCTTCATTTTCCATATTAAAAACAAAAAGTGATGGAACTAGGAGCCAAATTGTGATCTACATAAGTCCAAAGTTCTTTTTCCTCCCAAACATTTCCTTGTTGTGAGTTTCAAGACACTAAGACACACTGTGAAGGGCTAACCAGAAAGAGATGGTTCTTTTTCACTGAGACGTGGCAACACATTCCACCACAGCTATCAGGAAATGGACGAAAATGAAGGCCTTTTAATTTCTTTATTGAAGAATAAAAATAGCAAAAAAAAAAACCCTACAAATGATATGAAATTTCATAAATAAAGTAATAAGAATTCAACAATGGTTTCTCTATTCCATGATTTTATCTTCAAATTAGTTGTTTAGGTTAAACCTGAAAAACTAGTTTAAAAAAATAACAACAGCAACAAAACATTGTAAGAAATTAAGAAAGAAAAAAAATGAAAAAATATAAGTACTAACTGCTCCTTTCAAATTACCAAACAGAAATCAGCAGTACAATTATCCAACCTATCCTGCATATATGCATAAATATATCATTTTCTTGTCTTTCTTTTGGAAGACCTTTTTAAAGGACAGCTGGAATGAAAATTAAACTAAAAATTACATATTTTAGGCCACAGCTAAGAAAGAAATTAGATTTTAGAAAATGAAAGCAAAAATTCTGACCTATAGTGAAAAGAGAACATTCAAAAGCTCCAATTAAATAAAAGTTAATGTGTCATGAGTAACAGAAAAAAATCGCAAGCTCGGAAATGGGGACTGCCAGTAAGACTGATGACTGAGTGAAGGAACAGATGAGTAAAGGAATGAAGACATTTTAGTGTATATTTTTGAGAACAAACTTGAAGGATAGAAGGAAAATCTGAGCTATGTTATGGTGGTTAGGGAGAAGTTTCAATTTAATTGGTTTGGGGTTGGGCCCCCGGACTAGGAAAGCACACTACTAGGTGGGATGCCTGTCTGAGCAGCCCCCACACTTCCCCTCTAGCTCTGTTCTGGCTGCAGTGAGCTGAGCAGAGTTGCCCCGCCACACCTTCTGCCATGGCTTTCCTGCCTTGCAGGCAGCCACTCGTGGACTGAGAACTGGAGGTTAAACCTTTAGCTCTTTGGGTTGTGCGTGTTGTGTATTGTGACTCAGTGGCAAGAAAGCTGATCCACAAATTTATGATCACCGTTTAAAATGTTTTTCACTCTATCAAGAATTGTAAATTTCTCAATTGTTTCCACACTACTGTTTCAGCAATGTAAATGTGGATTTAACAGGTTTCCTCACCAAAAGAGAAAGTGATCTGAGATTCACACTATCAAAAGGTGCTTCACCAGTGTTTTGGGTAAACTTGAGCATCGCCTCCCTAATGTTTGCAGCCCTCACATTTTTAACTTTTGTCAGGAAGCACTATAACAGGAACCCTTATGTCAATATGCTACCTGAAAGAAAGAAAAAACCTAACATAAAGGAAGCATCCATATAAAGTAAACAATTTAGAAAGGCTCATTTTTCATTTGTTAACTAGCCTCCACATGGCTGTTGGCTGTGACAACAAATGATTTAATGAGTCCAATTTAAAATGGTCTTGTCTGTGTAAGATAGATGTCTTGGAAAATACTTTTTAAAGTCTCGAAGCTATAGCAAAGGCTGCTACAACATACCCTGGGAAAAATTTGCACTGAGGTTCCATTTTTTTCTACGTATTTAATAGTCCAGATATCAAGGTAGGTGCAAGAAGGAGCGTATTTCCACTGTACCTGTGAGCATTTCCTAATAGTAATGGTTAATAAGATGTTTCAGGAATAGCAGCTCAAAAAGCCATAAAGATTTATCAACTGTGTGAAAAAGTGATTAGTCAACAAGTCTTTCTAAACTGCAGTTTCATCTTCTCAGTCAATCACTTAAATGACCCTGCAGAATGAAGCTGTGTCAGGAAGGGCTGGAGATAAGGTGCAGGATGTATGCACCGGGCAATAGCAAGGAGAGGCCCGCATCCCCCGCGGTGGGTGTTGTCGAGGGTTGTGCCACATGCTTTCAGGAAGGTTATAAATGTATTAGATTAAACAGATGAGACCTCTGCAAATCCGTTTCCCAACTCCACAAACACATCTCTTTGTTGCCATGTAAGATCTGAGGTTACTTTTAAGAGTGATGAGCAGGTGCCAAGTGTTATCTCTGAAAACACACGATGCTTCTGTTCATACAGAGAAAAACTGGGTCTTTCTGATCACCCCTCGGCAACCGCTGAACCACATTCTGCAGCTTCTAAGAGATTCAGGAAGATCCAACTTTATTAAGTGACCTATCCCAGCTCAAAACTGAGTATCATGGTTTATTCCTGTAGTATGAATAAATCTAAATTTGATCAGTGTAAATAGGCATCTTTGTTCTTCTGAATATGCGGACATGTTGGTTATCGAGTATTTGCCATCAAAAATCAGACTGACTAACGTCACCTCTATACTCATAGTTCCATTTACTAAACAAATGCTTTAAACATCCAAAAGCACATAGGTGGAACACCAATATTGAGGAAAGTATACACTAAATAAAAGCTCAGAAGCTTGGGGAGCAGATGTGACTTAATACCATCCTCTTGAACAAATTATTCAACAAGTCAGAGAAATGAGAATTAATGTCAAAATATTTTCCCATTAAAAAGTAATTAACATATACTGCATAAATTAAAGAAATGTAGACCGACAGACATTAGCCACAGTATAAATACCTCTGCAAGCCAAGTTTCAGGTTCGGTAAATATAGTTCCTGAAAGTGGAAAAACAGGAGCTATTCTGCCCAACTCTACATGTGCACCTCTCTTGACTTCCTTAGCAATCTCGATAAAACCAACAGGGAAGGTGGTGGGTGAAACTAAGGCTGCTGCGAAGACCGAGTAAATTGCCAGTTGTCCAGTTCGGACCAGGCACAATCACACCATGCTGAGCTCTTGTTTGTGGTCCAAATTTCAGACCAGCACTGTGGCAGGCTCCTGTTTGTACAGAACGAGGAGAAAACAAATTTCAAAATGTCAAATGCTGTGTGCTATTTTCATACTCCACTGTTGTTTTTCAATCCTGGATGTTTTAAAATGAAAAGAAAAAGGAAAAAAAAAAAGATGGAATTTATTCCCCTGGGGGAGAGGGTGACAGTTTTGATTTCAGCAACCATAGAAAGCTCCTCAATCAAATGATATATAAGAGGGAAAATTGTCCCGAATTTTGTCCTATGTGAAATATAAACGCAATCAGGGGCATAACCCTGAATCATTTGAATCATCATTACAATGCAAACATATGACTGATAATAGGTATTTTTAATTTTTTAAGGTCTAAACTCAAATCATTTTCATGCATTTATTGTAATATATAAATACATAATTAACATATATTTTATAATATAGATCTAATAATGGAGAGTGAATATCATCCATGAGCCCCTTTCACAACTTTGGTTTCAGAAGACATAGCTTTTTCTTTTCAGATCAATTTATTAGCAATGTTTTCAGCACCTAATGGTTGCATCCTGTGGCACGGTGGTGCGTACAGGAAATACACCTTCAGGGCCAGCCAAATAGCTCAGCAGATTAAAGCACCTGCAAGCAGGCACAGGGGCTGGAGGATTTGATCCCCGGGCCTGCCGTGCCAGCCCCGCCACTAGGGCATGCTGAGAAGGCAACTGAGACGGGGCATCGTGGCCCGCACCTGTAATCCCAGTTCTTGGGAGGCTATAAACAGGCGGATCACTATGAGTCTGATCTACTAGTGAGACCCTGAACACACTATAGACTCTACCCTAAAATGCAAAAAGAAGAAAGAATACATCTTCATACCTTTCTTTAGACTTGCCCTCCCCTCTCTTTGCCTTCCCTCCATCTCTTGATCATCTCATTTGAAAAAGCTCTATCTTCCAACTTCTTATTATCTCTATTTCATCCTTATTTAGAGTGTGGGTTTCTCACGTAAAAGCATCTATATCACACGTAAGCCTGTGTGCCCAGTTTCCTTCATTGTACGTCATGATCTCAAGGCATGCACTTCCCTACCAGTGACTCAAGGCTGTCTGCCTGTATGGCCAAGCAGCACTCCCTGGTGTGCAAATGCAGCTGTTTTGTCCAGATGCCTGTTGGTGGACATCTAGGCTGCTTCCAGCACTGAGCTTTGCTGCTATACACATGGGACGTGGCTAGCTGTTTCCTTTGACATGCAATCTCCAGTTTGATCAGACTGGGCTTTCTTGACACCTTTGGGCTTCTTTTCTGTTGAATTATATCCCTATTAAATTGCTTCACATTTGAATCACCTGTAGAAGAATTCATCCTATTCCTTGTGTTTTTGTATCTAAGAAATTTTCTTTTGACATATTCTTTTTAAAAAAATGTATTTAGTACAAGGTCTATAGGATCTCACTGCACAGATCAGACTCATCGTGATTCTCCTGTTTTCAGCTTCTCAAGCACTGGGATTACAGGTGCTCGCCACCACACCCAGTCTCATTTGCTGTCTCAGCAGGCCCTGGGAGCGGGACCAGGATGGAATGGGGATCGAACCTTGGTCCCCTAGCACTTGCCTAAGCAGGTACTTTAGTCCACTGAACTACTTGGCCACCCTGAATTTTTCTTTTGTACTGTAGGATTTTTTAAAAAAATAAGTTGCCTAGGTAGCTGTAATAAGTGATTTATTTCATTTGCTTATTGCTGAATGATATTTTCCTTATTTTTTCTCCTTTTATCTGTTTCCTCTTAACTGGTGTAGGTGACCTTCTGTCTCCCTCCTTTCACGTCAAAACTCAGTTTGTCCTCCTTTCCAAACAATTTTTAGTTTGGGGATACAGGGGTCTATGGTTGATGCACATTTTTGGTTCCTGAAGGCCCAATAGAAAATGTAAGGTGAACAAAATGTGGTTGACATAATGAACTGATTGGCTGCCTCACCTATAATCCCAGAGTCCTGCTCTTCTATAATTTGCCAAATACCCTAGAGCAGGGCTAAACTGATCTAACTATAGAAAACAATGTTCAAATTCTCAGGAGAATCCAAAATTCAGTTTGGGTATTAAAGCCATTACCAGGTGCTGCTTTCCAATATCCATTCTTTTTCTCCCCCATGGGGATAGAATCCTTGAAAGTAAATTGTGCTCCTCGTACATGAGAATAAAGTTCATACTTACATTTTGCACACTGCATTTCTGCAGTTTATTTGTAGCTGAAAGGAGTCACCAATTTCTAACTGCTGGATGCACAGTGTTAAAGCTCTCAGGAACCTTCCCTAGAGCCTACAGGCTTATTCTGTTCTGTACGCCTCTGCTTGAAATGTGAGTGCCATCTTTGTCTCCATTGGGTTGAGGTCAAGGCTGCAATAACAGAAGAGTAGAACACAAGAAGGATTAGGAAAGAAGTCTTAGGTATCCCAGAATGCACCAGCCCAGTCACCTACAATTGTATGAAAAGTACATACACATCTTATTTAGCTATGATTTCCATTTGTCTATCATCTGTACCCTAATTTTAACCTAATTCTTTCAAGTCAGCACTTATAGGTTTCTATGGTTTCTGTCTGCCAACCAGCCAGTTTGACAAAAGAAATCATTGCTATGTGTCCCTCAATCTACTCTCTCCAGGGATGAAAAACTTAATGAAAACTTTCAGGATTTGGATAACACTCCAAAATGATTTCTAGATGGTAAGGAGAGTGTGAGTTTCCTCCAGGGTCTTCTGCTCCTTCCGAAGGTTGTAACTGCTCTGGTTGCCATGGTTGAGTGTTTTTTTTTTTCTTTCTGGTTTTTCTTTAATGTTTTCTCCACTATATTACAGATTCTATGCCACAGCGCTATTTTATCTTCTTGCTTTAAATGAGCTCCCAGTGCCATTTTTATACCTTTCTGGATCTTGTTTTCTTTTCCTCCAGCCTTAGAGCTATTGAGTAAGTAAATGTATCTTTTGAAAGAACAGAATCAGAGCATATGGTCCCCCTGATGGTTTGTTTTAGACATCAACTTGAGTGGACCACAGCGTCCCCAGATACTTGTTTCCACATTATTCCGGGAGTGTCTGTGCAGATGCTTTCAGATGAGATTAGTCTTTGAATTAGTAGGCTACCTGTCCTCTGTGGTCAGCCTCATCCAATTCATTGAATGCCTGAGCAGAACAGAGTGTCTAACACTCTTCTAATTAAAAGAAGCTCTGCCTGCCTTCCTGTCTTATAGCTGGGACACTGGTTTTCCATTTGACAGTTCCATCTCACACACATAGACAGACGGGGGGCTCTTCTGTGGAATCTGATGAAATGGTTCAGGTTGGTATGGCCATAGACAACATCTATGGATTCTGTTTACCAGAAGCCCCTCACTAATGTGGTCCCCAAATGCTTCTCCCCATTTCAAAAGAGACAGGATCCCAGTAAGTGGAGGCTAGTACTATCCAGAAAAGCCCTTGTGATGGACACACACCCTGTGACTTTGCAACTGAATCCATTACAGTATCATAAGATAAGGTGATAGCAGGACCAAAGCGCCGAGTAATCCGTGTCTGCCCCTGGAGCTAGGGGACAATGTACATCATTCATAATCACCAGTCCCCTGGGAATTGACTCACAACACAGTGAGAGGAATTCAGATTGATGTGCGGAGACCAGACGTGTGTCTTCAGACTAGATTCGGAGGAGAAGGTAGGCTGCCAGCTGACGCAGAGCTGTGACAGGACCCCGAGAAAGAATTCACAGCAAGTCCAGGAGGAACCGCGAATGGCTGCTCCACAACGGAGCTTGAGAGTTTGCGAGTAAAGAGGCAGTGGAGTGCCAGACACAGAGATCTCATCCAAACTAGGTGATCCCAGTGGCATTCCACACCCCTAGGAAAGAAAGGACCATGGGTATGAACATAGAGCCATCTCTGCCTTAACAGTTGAACATTGCAGGGCCTAAAGACCCCAGACTTGTGCCAAACTTCATGTCACTGTGAAAAATAAAAGCATCAAAAGCTGATGAATGGGGCCTGAATGAGCATCAGGCAAGCAAATGAAATGACAGGAGAGAAGACACTGTGAGCTTATGAACTTACGTAAGAGACCAGTATTTTTTAAAGTATTCATAAAACAGCGGAACTTTGAAGGGTGTCAAAATTCCTACGTAAGCTCAGAACTGAGAAGCTAAAGTATTGCAGCGTCTGACCTCAGTTACACCCACAGATAGGTGGGGTTTTGAAACATTTGGGTCATAGTTCCTTCTGGACCGCTCCCCCAGCCTTGTCCTACCCACCAAACTCGTAGGTAAGCTATCCTAACCCAACCCATACAACTTTTTCTGGGGGAGAAAAATATGGGGAAATAAAACCTAAGCAGAATGTTTCTTTCCTTTCCTAGTTGATTATATGCTGATAAACAGAATTACAGTCAAAATGGAATAGCTACTCAGGATTGGGGGGCTTCTACCCAGTCCAGCTTCCGTTAGCACAGCTGTATCCTTGTGCTGTTGGAAAAAATGGGTGGACATATGGTAAAAGTTTTCAGAAAAACTGTCTCTCTCTTTCCTCATCTGAGTCCAGCACCTTCTGCTTGGTATCGGGAGCGCCCTTGATCCGGCTTTCTCCAGTTGATCTTTGTTCTCACTGTTGACACGCGATAGTAAAGCGTGAAAGGATTTGAGGCTAATAAAGCACAGGTGTGCAGCAGTACTGACTCCTCACCTCCTTTACTCTTTAAGACTCTGGTGCTAAAACTGTTTTACTTTTGCTGGTGGACACTGAGGAGCAATAAAATTTTCTGGCCACGTCTGTGTGTAAGTGCTGCTCTAGGGCCTGTGGATCCGGGTAAACCAGACTGCTCTCCTGGAGCCTGCAAACTGGTGGGGACTGTGGACACTAGCCACATACCCACCCATGTCCACAACACAAGCTGAGAAGCCACAAGGGGATCCACATGACCGTAGCACCTTGTGTGAGGAGACAACAGGATAGAGGGATAAAGAGCACAGGTCCCAGCACCAGGACTCTTTTTGTTTCAAATCACTTGTCACCTCTGTTTGTCTGCTATTGCTTCATCTTCTGTGAATAAATAAGACAAAAAATCATATAAGCATTGTTGTCTGCTGCATAGTTCTTAGCCACCCCCACCCGTCCTTCACTTTCCCCACTACGGTTTGCTTGGACTCTGCCATGTATATGACCTCCCTCCCAGTTGCTGCTGTAATTATTCCTGTATTTATGATAAGGAATATCACAGGCATCCTAAAGCCTGATCTTCCAACAGCACATTCATTTGGGGGAAATTTACTTTTAAGCTGTTCTGTAAAGTTCTGGGGGCAGAGAGAGTCACTGAGAATGTTGCTCGTGGGAAATCTACCACCTGACAAGATGAAGAGGCAAAGCTGCGGCTGGTCTTGTTCCCTAGAAGGTGGTCGATTGTGATCATTGTACCATAACCCGGCACAGCCCTCTTCTGCCTGTTTTCTTACTAGAGTTATTTTTGTGCACAGGGAGAACCTCCGAGGCAGGGCCTCTGCTCCTCTGAACAAGTTCAGTGATAGCATTGGCAGAAGCGTAACTGTCCTTAGTGGCTCATCAAACTCAGTGGGCATGACATGATCTCTGGACTTGTGTGTCTACAGAGCCAACACGCTGAAAGCACCTAGAGGTAACTTAGCAAAATCAGCCCCAGCAGTAGTGTATTTCCTACATTACACTAAGATCTTTCTTTATCTATTCCTTTATTTTAAAGTTGATGTTCTTATTTGCACCCTAGCTAGTGCATATCCCTGATGTGGGAAATCAACCAGCAAGGAAAACTGATCATGTTTTCTCTCTTACTAGTTTGGTAGTTTTAAGATGCAGAAACAGAAATCCTGGTGGGATAAGAAACTGCCTTGTTCTATGTATAATTTATCAACATGGAAACATTGTGGTTCTAATCATCAAATTTGAGAGGTCAGTCTTATCTCCACAACTGTGCTCTGAAGATTTTCTAATAGGAGGGAATGTATTTGCTAAGCATAAAATCGTAATTACCAAAATTTGATGGGGAAAAGGGGATGTAGATATGGAACATTCTGAGAGCATAAATATACTGCATGATTGTAGAATGCAGGAGGGGGACTGGGAGGCAGGAACAGAAGGAGGAGTAAACAGGGAAGTTGGAGCCCCAAAATGCCTCCACAAGAGAGAAGCAAGAGCGAGGGACAGGGTGGAACGTGGCTGGGGAGCGATGTTGTTGCTACAACTACATATCAGGCCTGTCTTCACTGAGGCTGAATTTAATTTGGGGCAGTGTTGGAGAGGACTTGGGGAGATCACAGGAGGACTAAACCCTCACAAATCCCTTCTGGATGCCAGCTCTACAGAGGAGGGAAGAAGGTCAAGAAAGCACAAACATGATCTGCTTCACAATACGGAGTGTATCCAGGAACATTAGGGGGCACTGATAGAGTCCACAAATGCATAAAAGCCATTGCTTGCTCTCCATTTCTTTGCTGTGGATAACAGACCCTCACCTCTAAAATATCAAAATATTAAATCTATTTAGAAGGATCTGATGGACTCCACTTACTTTACATTGTGCTGGTTCCTAGGCTGTGTTTTCTAAGAACCGTCAAGTAAAACACTTCAGCAAGTACTTCCTAAGGACATCTCCATTGTCACATACTACAGCCGCCCCCTTCAGCTCTCCCTCATCCTGAGAGGAGGCTCGGTACACACCCATCTGCCTCCCTAGATCACAAACTTCACACACACTAGGGAATTCCTTAGCATCACTAGTAATAATGACAACAAGCAATATCCACTCACTATTTTCTACCAGACATTGTGCATTATTTATTTAATTTTCTTAATGCACTATAAGGAAGTCAACTTCTCACTTGTACCTCCAATTCTAGAATTGTAGACAATTCTTGACACTACAACTGTATTCCTAAACAATAAATACGCTGGCCCAGACTAAATGTAGTTTACTTTTAAATAGTAGAAGAAATAGACTAGAAATAGATATAGAATAACCCAAAAGAATTTTTTAAAAAACCAAAACCCTCAAAGAACCACATGAGATGATTATAACACATGCAGGGGCTGTGCTGAGGAGGGAAGATGGAGAAAAAGTGGGTGGTGAAAAAGATGGGGAGAAGGGGACTCAGTTAGATAAGATATTCAGGAGGGTCTCAGGTAAAGAGCTGACTGCAAATACAGAAATATGCAAGTCATGTGACAAGGAGCTACCTGGGAAAACATCCTGCTTGGTCAATAAAACAGAAAATGGAGCCCTCCATTTGAAATAAGCAAAGGAGAGAGAGGGCTGAGGTCACACAGGTCGTAGTTTCAGGCCACTGGAAGCACTGGGCCCTCCATTCCCATGTGTTTCCCATCCTTGGATTCAACTATCCAAGGGCAGAAAACACTTGTGAGGAAAAAAAAAAGATGTCCAATATTTACTTGTCATTATTTCCTAAAACAATACAGTATACACGTGTTTATATCCCATTTGCATTTGTTAGGTATCACAGTGGTAGAGACATGATTTCAGGTATGCAGGAGGATAGGCCCAAATGACAGGCAAATACCATGCCATTTTCTTTAAGTTACTTGAAGATCTCTGAATTTGGAATGCATGGGGAGCTAGGAACCAAGTTTGAATCTTATTCTAAGAACAATAGGAAGTATTGAGTTGTTCATCTCCAATTAACCAAGTAACAATTTAGATAAGGGATCCTGACAGAGAGCACTCTATGCAGGCAAATGTATAATCTACAGAATTCAGAAGACTGGCTCGAAGGCCGGAGCAGAAGGAGGAGTCTTGCTACACAGTCCTAGCTGGACTCATACCCATTATGTACCCCAGGCTGGCCACTGCCTTCAATTTATGATTTTCCTGCCACAGCCTCCTGAGGGCCAGGATTGTAGTGTGTGCCACCATTCCCAGTGACACTGAGGCTTTTTGATACAGCTTAACTTGCTTAAAATCATCCAGGCTCCTCCCATCCTGACTCCAAAGACATTAGCCATCACATGATGCTCACCACCACCATTACTGTTTTGCAGATTAGGAGGCGGAAGCTTAGCTTCTAAAGAATCTGCCAACACTACAGTCAGTGAATTGATGACTAGCATTTGCACTCTGGTTCTCTCATTCCAGAGTCAACATGCTTGACTTCAGACTCTGTGCAGTTTTTAGAAGATAGTAAACATTCAACTTACTGAGAAATCGATAACTTAATAAATACATAACAGTATTTGGCTCTATGGGAAGCTGAAAAATAAATAACGTACAAACTCCAATCTTAAAAACTAAGAGAAAGTAGGGATTGCAGATTGCTCAAATTCATAGGTAGGGTGCTTCTAGTGTTTATTACCAAACATTTACTTGACTCGCAATGTATCTCCATCACTCTGTCAGGCCCAAGAACACAAGATACTGTTAAAAGTGGTAATGTAGTAGTTTATATCACAAATAACATCTTTTGGTGAGTTTAGTTAAATGATTTCATGGAAGAACCCTGAGGAAGGGACAGAATTTAGGCCAATGAAAATGTGGGAGAAGTTTGAGTGATTCATGACTCTAGTTTTATTAGAGAAGAAAATTTGCTAAAAGGGATGGAAACCTTGGGAAGGAAGTTGGTGACTATATTTTGAGTAAACATATAGTGTAACAGACATCTTTGTCCTCCTAAAGCCATTGCTTGATGATTTTCGATTGCACTTTGAATACAAGGGTTCAGGTACTAAGATCCATGTTTTGAACAGGTTTGTGTTTAAGGAAAAGAGCATTAAGTGATCCCTGCCCCTGCATGGATCCCTTCTGCTATTTTATACCAGAAGGGAAGGTGAGGTAGTTTTAGCCATCACTGTGTTGACGATTATGAGTAAGACAACACCTAGAGCCAGGCCTTCACCTGGACTCGGTAAGGACTTGTTGATTGAATATGCCTAGTATAAGGTTTCTGTTGATTTCCACAAAAAATAATCCATATTCATCAGTTACAAATGTGTAGCAGTTAGGATAGGTTTGGAAACTGGACCCAGAAATTGGTAGAACATGCTTCTTGCTGTGTCTGGATGACCACGGGGCAAGGCTTTGGGCTGCGTGAGTGGCACCTCACCCTGGAACTCTGGCGTTCTTCCCATGCTCTGCTTCTAGCCCTCCTGAGCCAAGCAGTTTTGTCCCACCCCATGCTTCTGCCTTAGTGCTTCCATGCAGAATGTTACTTTGAGCCCCTCATCCAGTGGTTGGAAGATGGCAGTGGTGCCCACAGGAGACATTCTAAGAATTGGTGCCTGCTGATAATAAAGAAGGTATACTAAAGATAGGTAACTTATGGAGACGAAACACACACATATAATAGGACTTCTGAATGTACCAGCAAATATGCATGCAGGTAAACTACATGTTCATAATTATCTGGCTGCCATTCCTGAATCCCACTGTCCAAGTAAATATAAACAAAGCATCCACTGAAGGAGCCTGTACATGGATCCTCCTGCAGAAGAGCACTAATGAACTCTTAGACAACCTGACCTGAGACTCTAAACAAACCATATTCAGACTCGTGATCCACAGAAGCTGGATGCTAAAGAGTGTGTGGACATTAAAATGACATTGAAGCTCCTGAGTTCGGGGCATTTTGTAGCTAGCAATAGAAAACTAATAGAAATAATTTCATTTGCCTTGGATTTTATAACTAGTAAGTAATAGATATGACATCAAATGGGTCCGTGTCCAACACCAAAGTTTTTCAATTATTATAAACATTAAAATTGGGAAAAATCAGGGTAAGTAGCTTATGATTGATAACTTTAACATAGTAATTAAATTAAATAGAGGGCCATGTGCTAAGAGTTGGGATGCGGCTGATAGTTCTGGTGCCCAGGACCATAGTGTAGACTCAGAAATAGATGTGGAGCTGGTGTGCCGTAGACAGTTTGTAAGCCTGAGAGCAGCGATAAAATTACTCCAAGTATAAAGTTAATAAATCTGGGAGAAGGTTGGAAGATCAATACTTGAAGTTTCAGTACATGTGAAATGCTACCAGGAACAGAAGAACCGATACAGGGGACAGAAACTACCAGCATGGACGATATCTGGGAGGAGTTTGTGTTGTCTAAAACTAAGATGAATTTTAGGAACAATGGAGGTTAAGAGCAGAATATATTTACTGGAGGAAAGAAAACTTCTGTCTGAGAGAGAGACAGAAGGGAACCCAAGCAGCTTGCTAAGGAACCTGCTTTTTCTTGGAATTTTCACAGAGCAAAACTACGCATTAAGATGGATCTAAGGTGGGCAGGAGGTGGGATAAAACTATGGTCCACCAATAAGGTTACAGATAAGTTGCTCAGATAAAATTGATTAAATCAGGACTAAATGGAGAAGGGGGTCAAGTAGCTAGTGGATTGAATACAGAACAGAAGGTTTTCCTGTAAGGGGTTAGGTTAGTGGCTCTTCCTGGATTTTTCAAAGTGATTAATACCTATTTAGATTATCAATCATTTTTGTTTGCTTTTGCTTTTTTAAAGAGAGCACAAATTAGAATTAAAACAGAAAAAATTGAAAGTGATAAAATTTTCACTTAACAAAGTAATATGAGTTTCACAGTATTTGTTGTAATATTTAGTGTTGTCTTTCAACCAGTTATTCATATTAGCAGATATATGCATGTAAAATTGGAAGAAGAAAGAAAACATGAAAGAAATGTAAAAGAAATTAAGAAGACAAAAAGAAGAAACAATTGAAAAAGGAGATGAAACAAATTAAAGCATTAACTGCTTCTTTTGATAGACCAGCAGAAACACACAGTGGAGCTGTCCAAACCATCCTGCTTACATACATAAATAAATCTTTTTCCCCCACTTTCTCTCTGACCTTCTCAACTCAGTAACCCTTTTCTTTTGTACAAGTTCATTCCCTTTTCCCAGAATGTATTGTACCCTTCAGATTCCTTTTTTTTTTTTTCTCTTTCATGGTCTCACACCAAGGAGACAATATGATGTTTGCACATATGGGTCTGATTTATTTCACTTAAGATTATGTTCTCTAGTTGCATCCATTTACTGAAAAAAGACTCAAATTTATCCTGTCTTATAGCTGAATAATACTCCATTGTGTAAAAATATCACATCTTATTTATCCCTTCTTCAATTGACGGGCATCTGGGTTGTTTCCAGGATTTAGCTATAACAAATTGTGCTGCTATAAACATGGGTGCATATATATTGCTGTGGTATGAGATTTTCAGTTCTTCTAGAAAAATACCCAGGAGGAGAATAGCTGACTTGAATGAGATTTCCAATGCTAGCTTTTTAAGGAATCTCCACACTGGTTCCATGATGACTGTACCAGTTTGCACTCCTACCAACAATCGAGAAGGGTTCCTTTTACTCCACAGCCTTCCAAGCATTTGATTTTGGTTGACTTCTTGATGTTGGCCATTCTTTCTAAGGTTAGGTGGAATCTCAGTGTTATTTTAATTTGCATTTCTAGAATGACCACTGATGTTGAACATTTTTCCTGTATTTACTTGCCATAGAATATCAATTTTTGATGTCCATCCCTAGGGAGGTACAGAGCTGCATTTGTTTAATCTCTTGTCTAGCCCCACAGTGGAAGTACCTGTCTCTCCACTTCCCAGCTATCCCATTTTCAGCACTTGCTCCTTTGAGAGTCCAGCTGTACCTGACTGCCTGTAATATTTCTAACTCAGCCGCCTACAACAGAACTACATAGAGGTAAGAGAAAAACTGGAACAACGGCACAAGTCAGTGTTAAATGCCGCAGAAATAGCAAACAAGAGAGTGCTAAAAAAAAAAAACTCTCTATTAGATCTGACTATTAGAAAGAAGTTGGTAAAACACTTGACTAAAGGCATGCAGGTTGACAAGGTGGACTTAGAAATTTTCATAGATCTGTGATCCACACACTCAGCAGCAGGGTGTAGGGTGCTGTAATGTGCA